>OY282558.1:275892512-275991175 GCA_958295665.1 Tipula vernalis
TATTATAATTTGTTAGAAATGGTAGATTATAAAACTAGGTTTATTTTAAAATTATTCGGAAAGGCCTTAAACACAAGTTTCAATCGCTTTAAAAGATGCACACGATTTATTTTCTTAAACGGTTCCATTCAGGCATGTCGGGTCTTTTTTCAAATCATCCAAAGTTGTCTGGTTTTTTTTTTTTGGCAAGCTTGGAAAAATTCCCCAAATTGAATAATACAACGGATTATCTGATGAATAGGCCGGCTATCGAAATAAAATATGGATCATTGAATGTAAACAGATGTTTTGGAAATGCTTTCTGGTTCATGGTAAAAAAGCGTAATTTTAAAATCAATTTTTGGTAAACATCGCCATTAATCTGGTGTTTGGGTGTCTGGAAAATCAGCGGTGAACAAATATTTTCAGTAGCAACCGCTCAAACCATCACCAGTACTTGTACTTGTTTTCAAACTTGACAAACCAATCGCATTACTCCAAACGGAACCTCTAATTGGATCCTTTGGAAATTGAAAAAATTGCAAGCCAGCATGAGTTGATGATGATATTTTACAACATGGCACAACACAATTAAAAATTTTCTTTCTGGACGACATTTTATTCAAAAATGTTTAGAAAATATATTTATTTTATTCAGTTAAAAACTTTTAACGATAACAATTTTTGCTTCGTAATACCAGAGTAGAAAACACTTCTATATAACACCAAGATAAAAACTAAAATGACAGCAACCAGCAACTTTTCATAAAAAAAACACAGTCCGTTATGTTATTCCCGTTATTTTATTTTCTATTGCTTTTTTAAGCCTGTATTTCACTGTGAATAATTGACTGAACTGACTTCAAGACAAAAGATGACAAAAAAAACTAATCCATTAGAGTGACAAAGAAAAAGCTATATTTTTTTTTTGTAGCAGATGTGTTAGTTGAAATGATCTCGATTTGATACTTTTGACCATAATTATGGCGATCCACTGATACAAACACACATTTTATGTAAGTCAAATCTTGACTGACTTTGTTTTGTGTTTCGTTCACACAACCACAGATTTTATATTTTTATCTCCTTTTATTTTGACTGACAACCTGTTATTCGCAATGTAATTCGGGCTTCACTCTCCCATATAATTTTTTTTTTTCAATTCAACACACACACCCAAAAACATCTATAATTCCAAGACGAACTATACAAAATTTAAAGGTACAAAGTGACTAGTGGTCATAGTGTTAGTTGTATACATATTTATAAGCCTTCAATAAAAAAAACTAATCAACACTAATCTGATTTGTTTTGTTCTATGATATATGAAAAAAAAAAAAAAAATACATAAAACCATCAACAATTTACATCACGGCAACGGCGTATAATAATATCAAATAAAACTAAAGCTATTTATGTGTGTGTTTCTAATCTGTTGTCAAAATAATTTGAATTTGTATGTCAAGAATGAATCTGTCAACAAAATAAATTACAACAACTATAGATGTTTTTGCTCACACATATTTTGAGTATTTCGACCGATATTACCACAACATCACTTTTATTTTAATTCATTAATTCGCTTCACTAAAAAACTAAAAATCATTGGCGCATACCACAGTACCCAACAGACATTTTGAATAAAAGCCAAACCGGAGCATAAACATAGAATTCGGTCAGTACATGCATCGCACACATTTATGTTAATTACACGACTCCGATGTCATTTCCATCCACTAGCTCCATTTTTATACATATATTGTAAATATGTGTCAAATTAGCGGCACCTAAAGACTCTGGAGCCCGAAATCTTCTAACATATTTAGCCAAACAGACATGAGGAAAATTTCATAGCGATCGGTTGAGTGAGCAGTTTAAAAAAAAATGAAATTTTAGGGAACATTTGTATCGGGGCACTTAGGCTCAGGGCTCAGCATCTTCAAAAATATTCTAAGGTTGATTCTTGGGATGCCAAACATACTTGATGAAAATTCCAAGATGATCGGTTGAGTCGTTTTGAAAACAATTCAATTGCGTAATCGGTTGTTTCGTAATCCGGTGCGTAGTTCACCTACAATAGGAAATGAATTAGACAACAACGATAGAAGTGTTCGGCGAAACTTGAAAACATAATGGATGGTAAAAAAAATCGATAGAAATCATTCCCTTTGACATCCTTCCCTTGCTCGCTCATGAAGATTTACTAACATCGATAATTTCGGATCAAAAAACCTTCTGCGTTGAACAATTTCTCAACAAACAAGATTATCTTGTTTCGTTAAAGAGACGTTCCGATGATAATTCTGGGCATTTCAGGTTCACACAAAGACACAATGCAGTACTGGTGATGGTTTGAGCGGTTGCTACTGAAAATATTTGTTCACCGCTGATTTTCCAGACACCAAACACCAGATTAATGGCGATGTTTACCAAAAATTGATTTTAAATTACGCTTTTTTACCATGAACCAGAAAGCATTTCCAAAACATCTGTTTACATTCAATGATCCATATTTTATTTCGATAGCCGGCCTATTCATCAGATAATCCGTTGTATTATTCAATTTGGGGAATTTTTCAAGCTTGCCAAAAAAAAAAACCAGACAACTTTGGATGATTTGAAAAAAGACCCGACTCCTGAATGGAACCGTTTAAGAAAATAAATCGTGTGCATCTTTTAAAAGCGATTGAAACTTGTGTTTAAGGCCTTTCGAATAATTTTAAAATAAACCTAGTTTTATAATCTACCATTTCTAACAAATTATAATAAATCCAGCTAATAAACCAAAAAATTACAGCGTTTTCATATTCGATGAAATACTAGGTAAAAAGATATTGAAATCTGTTTTGTTAAATCCACAAAAATAAAAATCTAAAAAATAACGAAACCGTGTTGTTGTATTTTCATGGTCAAATCCACAAGTATTCCTTTATACGATCAAATACAATCAGTTCTTAAGGACAATATACAACTTATATATAATTGTACATAACAACGTGAAAGATTTTTATAGATCACAGTGTATTTGAATGTTTTAATTATACGGTGGTGTTAGTAAAATTTTTGTAGTTATGTAAATTGGTATTGATAATAAAATAGATAGTTGATGTACATTTTTGCGTATAAAATTAATTTTTGTTTGAATTTCACAATTTTTTTATTAATATGATTGCGAAAGATGAGACTATAAGAAAAATTTTAAATTATGAACATTTATGCATTACAAAACAATTTACAATTCATTTGTTCATTCGTATAAAATTCTTTTTATCGTCGTTTTTTTCGTTCCTTTATATATTCCGTCCGCAGGACAGTACTAATTAGCAAAACAAATACATACATATATTGTATAAAATGAAAACAAAATATTCATTGTACGAATATATCTATTCCATTTTACAATGGAATTATAATATGAATTAGTAAGAGAAAGTTTATGTTATTTTTAAATAGTAAAATAATTTTTTTTGTTTTTGTTCGAAAGAGAAAACCAAATAAAAAATATATGTTTATCCTATTTCGTTTGCCATCACCAAATAATTCTGAAATATTTTAAGATTTTTAGTTCATATACAAAAGAGGTTCATATAAGATGTTCCTCTTGATGTGTATTCTCTTTGGTATTACAATAAATAACACTGTGTATGATATTCAAACATAGAAAAATTGTATGTGGTATACACTTGACATCAACGTGTTAATATAAAACATCTTGCTGCAATATCTTATGATTTTTAAAGTTTTTGCTTGTTTATTTACTAAATTTTATAGTTTAAATGCTTTAATATTCAATATATGTATAAAATATTTAAAGCTAATTTAGCTAAAATCTGTATTATATGTGTTTCTCATACAACATACATTTTGTCGATTGTCGATAACAACGAGAAATCTTTTAAGCAGAATGAAATTTTCATATTTCAATAGATTTGAAATCCACTTAGTTGGTAGTGTCGAAGCTGTATACTTTTATTCTTTGTTATAAATAACAGCAAAAAGAATTCTATAAGAATGGCACTAAGTTTTTTTTAATTCCATGACGTATTCCAGTTACGTATTTATAACATTATACGACAAGCTTACAACAAAATTGGTCATCCAGTGAAAGAAACGATAAAAGAATGAACACAACACAGACACACAACAACCAAAATTATAGAATGAGATTTACACTAAAACCGAGCGAAAATCTCTCGTAATGTTGTAACGTTTTATTTGATGCATTTTATTTATGATTCCAAATTGTGGTTATTGCGATTGATTTAAATAGCCGGAATTTCAATCAAGCCGGGCCATTTTTTTTTATATTTTTAAAAAATAAAAATTATAGAAAATAATTCTGGTCAATCACTCTGTAATAAATTTTTGAAGGTTTATCATTGATACCGGAGCTTAATTAACCAAACGAACGTTTTTTTTTAAATAATGCATGTTTAGATTTTAATTGAGGAGAATCATTATTTATATTCAGGCAAATTTATTAATAAATGTTTCTTTCTAACTCCCATTAGTCTAATAGAACTTCTATACCATAATAATTCAATGAAATCAATCAATTCATTTGGTTTTGATGGCATTTCTAATTTGTGTATTAAAAAAATAGCTATTTTTATTGTTGATCCGCTGTCGTTAATTTATAATTTAAGTTTGTCTAGTACAGTTTTTCGCAATAGTTTAAAAATGGCGCTTGTACTACTACTATTTCTCGTATATTTTTGAAAAGCTTATTAAGAGCGTGTTCGAGAGTGTTATGTTTTTTTTATAGCACTATATTTTTAGATATTGGTCAGTTTGGTTACCTAAAAGACTGTAGCACTGAAGATGCACTTGTCCAAAAATGTTGTCTCCAATTTTCGAGGGAATTAGTTCAAATAAATTCACTTAGGCTCTGGTTTATGCTGGTTTTAGAGGCGTCATCTTTGATTTCTTTTAATCATATCTGAATGACCGGCTCCAAGTTACAAGGGTTGGCCAGATTTTGAGTGACAAATTGGCTATTACATCAGGTGTACCACAGGGTTCGGTTCTTGGGCCAATATTATTTTTAGTTTACATAAATTCATTATTAACATTAAATTTTCATGGTCATATAACGGCTTTTGCTGCTGATGCTGTTATTTCTTATTCAAATCTTTCTAGCTGTGAGTTATTTAATGGAATGCAAGAAGACTTGTTTCATTTAAGTAAATGGTTTAACAAGCACTCATTAGTGTTAAGCGAGAAATGTGTTGTTATAACTTTTAATATTTATAATTATCATATTGGTTCTAATCTTCTTTTAAATTCTGTAAAGTCGCACACAGAAAATTGCAATTCAATTTCTTGTACAAGTGCGAGTATATGGAAATCAAACAGATAATTATAAATATTTGGGATTGTGGGTTGACCAACATTTGTCAACATTTTCATAAGTAATGTTACCTCATTAATCACAATGGAAAAGTATGCATTAAGGGTAATAAATTTTAAGAAACGTAGTGACTCTATTTCATTTTTTTTTTTTTTTTTTTTTGATAAAAGTAACATTTTACCGTTTTAAATGTTTTATAAAAGTTCAGGATATTTCAAATATATAAAGGCTAAAAGCTATAGTACCCGTTCTGCTGTGCTGCCTGATAATGTTTAGTTTATCTTGCAAATTAGGAATAAAATCTGTTTTTCTGTCAAATAAGAAAAAAGCTTTAATTTTATTCGGGATTTAATAAAAGAATTAGTTTATGTTAGCATTTTATTTTATTCTTTAGTAAAATAACTGATCACATTTCAATTTCTTCTGGATCACAAATATTTATATTAAATAATTCAAATTAATAATCAATATCCATTATTACCTTTATTAACCGCACCTCTTTAGATCTAAAATTGCGTTCCAAAACAGATCGGCTTTCATTTTATCATGGAATCCCAATTGATTGATGGATTGATTGAAAGTGTACGGCCAAGCATTATAGCAGAATCTCCAGGACACTCGAACACAAACAGTACACCTGTCTACGTATAACAAAACCGAAGGAAAGGATAGGATTATTAGTTGGGACAGACTCGACCCGGTTACAGACACCAATGCGATCGATAGTTAGTAAATTATTAGTAAAATATTTAGTAAATATGTTAGCACAAGACAGCACAATCTAACTACATTATTAGATGATCATTTCTCTGGAATCCAGGGATACTCAGGACTCCCTAAATCTAAATCAGGACTTAAAAAATTATTAATGTTGTAATTTCCCCCTGTCCGCCTTTCATTAATTTACCTGATAAAATATTTAAGAAAAATTTAAAATTACTAAGCTAAGATTACAAAAACAGCGCTTATTTCATTTTTCATGGTCCTTCTTTATCGAATTAATTAATTATTACATACTGCAACAAGAATTAAAATAAACGTTAAAAACCATTTTAAACATAAAATTTTACTTAGAACTAATCATAAATTTAATACCGATCAAGAAAAAGAGAATAAATAATTAAAAATTCAATTATTTTATAAAATGTATAATAAATAATTTAAAAATGACAATGTTACAGCACCACAACAGCCTGAAATCATCAATAATTCAGTTAGGTACTATCAAGAATCAACAAATAAAATTAATGTACAAATTCCCAGGCAACTCCGAAAACTAATTTTAATTAATAAATCACCATAATACCAAACTAAAATTTAATTCTGAAATTCAGGATCAATTTTAATCCCCACAATAATGATTGATTCTGGAACTATGTTATATTCTGAAAATTGAATTAATTATTAGCAAATTAAGGATGAGAAACCTCTTTTAAATATTCTTTAAACTAAATTAAATAATATATATTAATGAGCAAAACACAATATATTACATACGAGTATTACAAAAATTAACATTTTATGAAATTGCATATGTAAAGACTTTTCAATTTCTAAGCGAAAAATTCTAAAAGAATGTTTAAAAATTTTAAATTGCTAAGTTACGAATTAAGTAGTTATCGTTATCCTGTAGATAGTTAATTAATTGTTTACCTACTGCAACTAGATTTAAAAATAAAAAAGTTGAAAGTATATATTTAACCATACTATTAAATCTAAACTAATCGGCAATTTCCTACAGATCTAAAAAAAAGGAAATTAATAATGTTGAAATTTATTATTTATTTATAAATGTACATAATATTATAATTTAAATATTGATCATGATACTACGCAAACAACTCTAGAATATCAATAATTTAGTTAAGTACTACATGTACCTATATATGATATTTACTAATAAAACTCAAATAGAGTTTCCCAGGTATCTCTGAAAACTAAATTGCTTTACTACTTAATTAATAGAAATTAACTTATATAAATTAGTTAGTGATAAATAAAATAAAATAGATATCACAAGACAATACAATTTCTACTATCATCTTTCATGTGCGTAGTAGGAGACTTTACAGCACATAGAAACATACCTGTGTGGTCATTTTGTGGTGCTATATCACATTTGGTGATAAAACTGTGATAAACTGACATTTGTCGTAGCTTACTGCGGTCCCATCTTGGATGAACAACGTCACGTCGTAAATCGATTTGAATGAAAATGACCATAATATCTTCCGTCTTACTTCTACAAGTAGAAAAAATTGTTTATTTTGTGGTTAAAATTTTTTTTATATGGAGTTTGGTTAAAACAGCTCTAATCAAAATTTCAAAAAATGAATGAAATTTACATTGACGCTAATGATAAATAAATGATATTTATTAACAAAATAATCATTTATATATTATTGAAATAAAATTAATGGGTTAAATTTACAGGAAAACGGAATATTAAAATCAACAATTATTTTAGTTTTGTGTAGTAAATTGTATGTTAAAAGAACCATTCTAGTAGCCTAGAATAACAAATTTCACAAAAACAATCATCCTCCTAACAGAAATGGACAAAAAATAAGCAATTCTTAAACGAAAATCAACATAAACCATCTGACATAACCTCACAAAATGCAAATAATGGTCGGTGTTTAAACATGAAATTCTAATAAACCAAAGGGTTTTCTAGTTATGTTAACTTAAAAATATAATAATTAGTCTTTTGTTAACAAACAATTTTTTTTTGCACTTCATAGCATGGTAATTTTCATTCAATTTTTTTAAATTTTAAATTAATTTTTTTATATCAAAGTACATGGAGTTAGATCGAAAGCAACTAAATTAAAGTTTTAAAAAAATGAATGAAAATTACTGTGATACGAACTGCAAAACAAAATTGTAATAAAAGACTAATTATTATATTTTTAACTTAACATAACTCGAAAAGCCTTTGGTTTATTAGAATTTCTTGTTTAAACATCGACCATTATTTGCATTTTGTGAGGTTACGTCAGATGGTTTATGTTGATTTTCGTTTAAGAATTGCTTATTTTTTGTCCATTTCTGTTAGGAGGATGATTATTTTTGTGAAATTTGTTATTCTAGGCTACTAGAATGGTTCTTTTTTTTTTTTTTTAATTCCACCCAGCACCCGATTTTTATATTACATAGTAATATAAAAATCAACAATTGAGGTTACGTAGGAAATTCAAATCATCACTTTGAGTCATTGCTTTTCCCTTAAAATTGATTTTGCAGTGTCATTTTGTGGTAATATATCACATTTGGCGATACTGTGAGAAAAATAAATTGTCGTAGCTAACTACGGTGTTGTCATGGATGAATATCGTCACGTCGCATATAGATTTAAATAAAAAAGACCACAACTTCTTCCGTCTTACTTTTACAAGTGGAAAAAAAAAATTATTTTCTTGTTTACATTTGTTTTATTTGGAGTTTAGTTAACAAAAGCCCTAATAAAAATATCAAAAAATGAATGAAATTTACATTGGCGCGAAATATAAATGAATGATATTTATAACAAAATGATCATTTATATATTTTTGAAATAAAATTAATGGGTTATTGTTAAATTTACAAGAAAAACGAAATACAAAAATCAACAATTATTTTAATTTTGTATAGTAAATTATTTGTTAAAAATAACATTCTAGTTGCCTAGAATAACAAATTTCATCGGAAGCTCATAATAGCAAAGGACAAAAAAAAAATTCTTAAACAAAAATCAACATAAACCATCTGACATAACCCCATAAAATGCAAATATTGATCAATGTTTAAACATCAAATTCTAACAAACCAGAGGCTTTTCTAGTTATGTTATGTTAAAAATATATTAAGTGGTCTTTTTTCAATCGACAATTTTATTTTGCACTTGAATGAAACCAAGTGCAAAATAAAATTGTTGATTGACAAAGGACTGACTATTATACTTTTAACATTTTATTTAAATATTAAACATCTTTGTATTAAAGTATTATTTTATGACCACATAAATAGCACTTCGAATAAAATTTTCATATAATGTCATTTGAGGTTATGTGGAAATTGATTCATCATTTGCCCCTTAAAATTCATTTTGCAGGGATGTGTTTGTAGACTTTCTCCATTTTTTTATATCACACAAAAAAAGTCTCCACTAGTGATATAAAGGTGTGACATAGCACCATAAAATGACCACCCTGATCTATGTATCAAGATACAGGAAAATATTTGTGACGACTGTATGAAAACCAACGACAAAAAAAAATCTCTTTTTTAATGTTGTTTGTACATTATAATACAAAAACCAACAAAACATAGTACATTTCCATAATAGAATCTGTGTAAAGAGCGAATGAGACAGCTGTACAAACATATTGTTGGTCCTGTTATATGTATCATGTTGTAAGCATGTGTTAGTGACAATTATACATAAAATCCAACATGCGAACACATGTAATTGTGCATAAAATAAAATCCAATATGAAACTAACCACACATACATCTATTTAAGTTAACATCTATTTCAATACTACCCATCAATGAATACCTAATTATGTGTTAAAATGCAATCTTAACCCAACTTAACTCAACCAACGTTTCCAAACTAGCATTTTATTTATATAGTTAGTTAGTTTATAATTTATAATATTAATTAAATTAAAATCAATTTGATGCAGTTTGTAAAACCTGTAAAAAATTATTAATCATACCTAAATAAACCAATCTAAATGAAATGTATAGGACAGCTCCCAATTCCAATTCGACTCAAACCCATTCGATTATACAAAGTAGAAGAATCCTGTTTGAGTCAAATATACAAAATTTCATTATGCTCATATAATACATGATTTCAAGAATACCATAGTTGTTTCATGAATACAGAGAAACATAAAGAGATAAACAACACCAGCATACAAGTAACAAAATCTTATATACGAAAACCACCAACACACATTGACGGTAAATATCTTCTACCATCAAAACTGATTTTTTTGTACGGTTTGTAATTGTTTTTTTGACCCCAAGGGAATCATGATGGAACGAAATCTCGCCCTCCCCTCTAGGGGAGACTACTTAGGTATCTGGAACCGGGTCGGGTCTTTAATACTACTAACATACCACTCCTTTCCTTTGGTTCTATATGTAAATATATGTAGTTTTTCAGAAAACTTCGGCACCACTAGGGAAAGCTGTCTAGGAGATTGTGTTTGTCTTCGACAGCTTATCATAAACAAAAAAAAAAAAAAAGACGATTTATGCTAACAAAAAATATACTAACTATCGACTACTTATAGGTGTTTGGAACCAGGTGGTCAATTAATAAATGGAATTAATTAATATTCAACAAAAAAAAAAAAATTAATAAAGTAAAAATTAGCGTACACAGAAATAGAGCTGTGTGAATATTGTGAAGAAGAAAAATTGTAAGAGAATTCATCTGTGTTAGTACGATTCGCTAGTACTTAAAGCACAGCACATTCTGTATATATAGAATGTAAATTGTCCAGTCGCCGCGGCCTGATGAGAAGATTGATTTTTTCATAATCATAAGCAGTGTTGTGCAGGTAAATTACCTCGTATAATTTACGCGCAAATTTACGCGTAAAAAATGTATTTTTTACATGGCAATTAAATTTACATAATGTAAAAAATATGTAAAAAATTAAATAAAGTGACATCTGTTATGAATTACAGCAAATTTTGTATTTAAATTTATGATTTTAGTCAATAAAAAAACCCTTTGGTAAAGTTCCACCTATTATCATAGACAAATTACTTTAGAAGATAAACAACTTTGGTATTAACCTGTTACCTATAAATTAAAGTATTATAATTTTTCGAACAGTTTGGAGGATGGCATTGTTTTCAGCGCTGTGTACGTATTGCACATGAAACGGTGTTACTCAAAACTTGTACGACCAATTTCACACTCATTTTCTGAAAACTGTTGGGTTCCATGTGGTTTTTTGTTAATTTCGGCAACAGTTTCACATTTTGATTTTTGTCATGGTCGTATAAACAATATTAAAATCACTTGTACCAAAATCAGAATGCATAAATTTGTGTTGAATAAATGCATTTCTAACTGATTTAAGTAAATGCGGTGGATCATATTGCACATAAATTTTTCTTTCATTAACAGTAATATACGGTTTTTCTGGTCCTACCTCAAAATATTTGTAAACGGCCACGTTTGTTGCAGCTTGATCACACGTCAGCATCACGACTTGTAAATTTAGAACCACTTGACATAATTTGATGTTATTTACAATTAATTGTCCTAGCTCCTTAACGTTGATGGAGTTATTAATTAGAACGTAATTTATTATGTGCTTCCAACTGCCTACCAAACCACGTAAAATAAAAAACATAGATGAAGTAGCTAGTTGATTCGACCTCTGACTGCCGTTATCACAATAGCCCTCGACTTTATCAGTTACGAGGTTTACCGTTAAGTCTTTCTTAATTTGAATTTCGTCGAAACCTTATACTCATAATCGGGATGAATCTGGCATATTTTGAAATAAATGTTTCAGCTGATGCATCAAAACGTCGTTTGTTCCGGGTGAAATATAGTTAATTGGCGACCAATTGTAGATTGATGAAACCGATGGTAGTTTCAACTCAAACGTATTTTTTAAATATTTATAAGTTGAGGCTGACTTATAAAATAAACAAAATAAAATAAATAATAAGTGCCCTCTTTCGTTTGATATGAAAACACAAAATTGGAAAAATTACTTACACAGTCCGGATTTATCGCCGACGACATGTTTGTCAGGAATCCGGATCGTAATAGTTAAGTCTTTAATCATATCCATCTAAATTGAATAAAGAAATAAAATGAGTTTTAAATTAACATTTAGCGAGGACAAATAAACACAAAATTTCCTTCTTTTCAAGACAAACCTAAGGCCGCAAAAAGATTGATTCAACCAACAATTTAATATCTTTTTAAGCGATTGCGAGAAGTTTAGCAAGGAACCTGCAATGATATTGTAATGGAAAATGCTTTGGATTGTGCAAACGTTTTGTCACTATTTGTATAATAGTAGTCTTCTTTCAACAGAAGTTTGCAGACATTTTTACTTGCGACATTTACAGAAATTAGTTGGTCGATTGTTTCATCAATAGTAATATTTTTAATTTTATCACATTTTGATTTTAAATTACTAAAATTCCTTTTCAACTTACGGTAAGTTGCCGTCAATTTATTGATTTTCTGTTTTGCTTCTTCATATTTTTTTTTTATACAAAAAAGTGTCTTTCCGATGTTTTTTACACTTATTGCAGAATTGTTTTTCCTCATTCGCCACTTCACAATGAAAACAGTTTACAGTATTTATAAGATTTAAAAATTCCACTTCTTCGTCCACTGGATCAGTTTGAACATGTTTTGATGTACAATCGGTTGAAATTATGGAAGCGTGGGCTAAAGAATGTATATCCATTTTCTCAGCGGCTTCAGAATTTCGTAAGTTAAGGTCCTATCGATACCTGATTTTTCGTTGTACATATGGAAGTATCATCCATTTGTTCACCAAATTTGGATATTTGCACGGTACATTCCTCTTCACTAATTTCACAACTTTTAGTTAGATTTAAAACAGGTACTGCGTTTCTTGTTAATTTATGTACACCGACGTGTTCTTTTAAGAAGTGTCTTTGACAAACCAAATTATCATCATTCATTCATCAGAGGCGATTGTTCTACTGCCTAACACCACAATGGAATTCACCCAATTAACTTCCAATGCAATAGCATATTTTGCTGGCTATTGTGTATGCGAAAAAATTGATTGTGACAAATGTATCGCAAAATTATTAAAACCTGACACAGTAATTAATGCGAATGAGGTGTATATTCAGGAAAGATAGCTCCAACTTCGGATCTCTAAAAGCGCCAACGGATGAGTGGTTTAAAATAGCTACATTTTTGGTACAAATATTTGAAAAAATTTTAATAAAAAAAGTCATGTGATTAATATATTGGAAGAAATGACAAAATTTAGTTTCGAAAAACTAAATTCAAAATTTGTGTCATTTATACCAGATCAAAACAACCTTTGCTATGAGCATTTTCATAAATTAGTTTATTTTCTTTAATTGGTTTTGCTTCGCAAAAATTGCAAATGGCTAGTTGTTTCTAAAGGGATACGTAAAAATACACCAGCAGCTTCAAGAAAATTAAACATTTTGAGTAATTAAATATTAATTTTGGATTAAATTTTTGTTTTATTATAATTATTTAAAATTAATTAAATTATAACATTAAAACTAAATAAATTAAATTATAAATTACATTACACTGACTTGTTTATGTAAAGCCCAGGCGGTTCATTGTTTTTAAACATTTATCTCGAATATCACGAATGAAGAACAAATATTTAGCGTATTTTGTTGAGAAATTTACAACAACAATTGCACTAGGCAGAGAAATTATTTTGTTCTTAAAGGTAAATGTAATTCCTTTATTTTTCATTGTTTTTTAGGTTTAGGTGTTCTGTAAATTTTGTTTTGAAATATGTATATGTATGTGTGTTGAGTTTTAATATTTTCTGTTTACATTTTTTTTAAGCAATAAAAATATCGAAGTACATATATCTGTTCCACATTTGAATATGGTTGTAACATAATGTAAAGGGAGAGAGACTATGTTATTTTGATATAGGAAAGTAAAAACTACAGCTATCAAAACCAATTGCTTAATAAAAGGAGTATAGAGAATATGTTTATTTCTTTTCGTCATTCACGTTCATTGATCAGTAGGAAAGTTTATGACGAAAAGAGATAAAACATATATTCCTTTCGTTCAATCTTCCTCCAAACTGTTCGAAAAATTATAAAACTTTAATTTATAGGTAACAGTTTAATACCTAAGTTGTTTATCTTCTAAAGTAATTTGTCTATGCTATTATAAAGTAAATTAATCATCGCCTGGCAATGTCTAGGGTGGTGTATTTCGTCTACATAATATTAATGGCGCTGTTGTAGTATGTTTTTCGTACATGTTTAAAATATTGTATGTTCGGAAATTCCTATTAGTTTATTACATAATTACATTTATTTACCAACAATTTATGTGGAAATTTTTCCATTTAATTTGGCTATGTAAATATAAATAAATATTTATTGCCATATTTTTCGATTTTCGATAATTGTTATTAACAATTTTTTTTGTGTTTTAATTAATTGTCACATAACAAATTTTAATTCTTTATGATTCCAGAAAAGTCATAGTGTCAAGGCTAAAAAACAAATAAAATTTAAAAAATTATTATACATATTTGGTTTTACTAACACTAAAACAATTTGGTTGAAATGCGGTTTCCTCTTTCTACATTAACTTGTAGTCAAAAATCAATGCCACTACATAAATAGCCGTGACATCAGTCTAAAAAGTCAAATCACTAATATAAAGAGGGGAATAAAGATTTTTATTTTCCTATGAAACGTAAACAAAATACTATGGGATTTTCAAACACCTTTTTTTATATCGTCTCTATTTTCAATTTAAATAAATATTTTTATTTACAAATATAAATAATTTGATATCAAATATATTGAAATGTAAATTGTGAACAATTTTGATTGAAATTAATAATCATTTATTAAGTAATTTTGCATTTTTATAAAAATATTTGTTTCTCAAAACATCGGCATGCTTCGTGTTCCTCTAATCATAATGAATTTATTATGAAAATGAAATGTTTAGAGGAACACGAAGCACGACGATGTTTTGAGAAAAAAATATTTTTATAAAAATGCAAAATTACTTAATAAATGATTATTAATTTCAATCAAAATTGTTCACAATTTACATTTCAATATATTTGATATCAAATTATTTATATTTGTAAATAAAAATATTTATTTAAATTGAAAATAGAGACGATATAAAAAAAGGTGTTTGAAAATCCCATAGTATTTTGTTTACGTTTCATAGGAAAATAAAAATTTTTATCCCCTTAACACATACTACCACACATTTTTGTGTCATGGCTTTTTATGTAGTGGCGTTGTCAAAAATAATAATATATCAGCTGGACATGTATTTCAGTCCAAAAAATGTGCTATGTGCGATGTGCGTTTCATATACGTACACGGTGTATAATATACTTTTTGCGATTGTGTTGTGTCAAATATTTTACTTGTGTTAGTGCATTTTTGTCATCGCAAGTATCAAAAATAATTGAATCGGGCGGAATCGGTTCAAATTTTTTGCTGCTTACATTCCCAAATTTCACAAGTCGCACATGCTTTTTTTATGGTGGGTTATGATTTTTGTTTTTTTATTTGTAAATTATCGAAAATCCTTCACAATGGTAATTGTTTGGTGTTTATTGAATTTAATATAAATTTTTAAATTAAATTATTTTATTTATTACAGCTTAACATAATATTCTACAGTTTATTGGTTGTAGGACTATTCTGTTGCAATCCCAATTGCAGTCTTTACTTCTGTATACTGCTAGTTCTATCGCATTCCATTTGCGGTAGGTTGCGGCATGTTGAATGATCAATTGTGCGGCACAGAAAAATTCGCAATTCTAACAGCTCGATTTTACCGGAAATCTACGTAGTTATTGCTAGAGCGACACCCGCATTTGACTTCACATTTTCTTTCTCAATGGTTTATCCTTCGGGGGTTTTATAGTTCTCGCCAGACTTTCTAAACTTGATGGGTCGTTAGTCTATCACCCACGCCTTAGTCCAAATTCATTCAGTTTGCTAGCTAAGGATGCAGTACGCTTATGTCTATTAGATTTGAATCACTGGCTTGCGCCATGTGGCCATTGCGACATTGAGTGCGGGACCTCTGTGAGTTCCAGCCAATCGTATTGTTGTAAATTTAGAAAAGTAATACCTGCAACTAGACTTGCGTTAACCAAATATACCTTCACGCAATCCGAACACTAACGTAGCGTTATCTGCTCTAATGTCTAAACTACAAATAATATAAATTGATAAATAAATATTCGGTACTCTTCTATTCGAAATAAGAAAGAAAAGTATTTGCAACTATTTAGAAATAATAAATTATAATAAAATTCATGCTAATCCACAGGTTACATGTGTGTTGATCGCACAGATTACCTGTGTCTTGCCAATATTAGTTAAAGTAATTTTTATTCATCAAAAGCGACAAAGCTGGCGTTTAGCTTCGGGACTTGAGAGATTGGCTCACGGCAATCACATTTTTTACCCTGGTTTTTGCAAATATCTGTTTTTATAGCAAAAAATGCAAATTATGCTCAAAATAAAAACCGAAAATTTTCTTTTTACTTTTACCAATTGACATTAAAAATTAAATAAAAAAACAACAAACATTTATTGTAAATTTATTACTAGAATAGTTCTATACCTAGAAAAACTTGCTTTGAAACTATTCATTCCGGAATGAAAATATGCGGCATTATTGTTGTAAAATTCTCAAAGTAAGACTACATCTATTTCGTATTGCTTTTCTTTGCATATGTATGATAAATGTTTTTGCTCGCATACACGTATATTTTACGAATACTATTACTTTCCGGTTCGCACTCGCACATCGCACATTTTTGGACTGAAATTCGAATCCAGGTACGTTTTTCTGTTTAAAGGATTATAACACTGTAGAGCCTGCTGTATTTATAAATGACGTTAATTTTTTTCGGCATTTTAGACCAATTTTTTTCGGCTTCCCGCATACCGTGAATAAGTATTTAACAAATATTTTCACACTCGTCTTATTCATAAATATTATGAATTGTTCCTAGATGTAGTTTTTTTAATAAAATCATGCAATTTGCACTAATACGCAAACAATATGTGAATGTATTATATCTATAGTACAATAAACTAAACCACTTTTTAGTTTATAAACTATGATTCGTACTATTAACACACAAATGTTTGTGATTTTTTTTTTCTAAATTTGGTTTGTTTCATAAATATACTATTGTTTACATTAATAGTACGAATTGTAGTTAACGAACGCCGTTCGTAAATAAAATGCACAAAATTTGGGAACTAAGATTTGGGATAAAGTTTTTACTCTCGAGTGTCGGATTTAATCTTTCTACCAGAAGCTTATCAAAGAGCTTGGACATGACTGGCAATAGCGAAATTGGTCTATAAGACAATGTTATGTGTGGTGGTTTCCCAGGTTTTGAAAAATTTAAATATAAATAAATGTTGTACCTTTAGAGTTATAGCATAGTTTGACAAACTAAAATTGTACTTATTGATCAATATCTTTTCACCATCCGTGAAAAGAAAACAATTTGTACAACCACTGTTGAGAAATTGCATTTTTAGTAAAAGAAAACAAATCGCCAATTTGACTTGGAATTTTTCTCTACCTAATTAAGCTTGGAAGAATTACAATATTTATATGTACTTATATGTATTTATATTTATCAAGAGCAATTTCACATAAATTTCGTAAAATTAATGTCCTAGTTTAAACATAGTAAAATTAATGTCCTAGTTTCCTAAGATATTGAAATCTAGTTTTCTCCCCATATAAAATGAAAATAAAGACCTAGTCCTACGTCAAAAATGGATAAAACATGGCCAAATGAACATTGGGTGGCGTTTAATGAATAGACATATTTTCAACTACCATAAATTGACGGCAAAAAATTGTATTGCTATGGTCATTATTGGATTGAATGTAGCAATAACATATGCTTGGCCTCTAGCTAAACTATACAACATCAAGTTAAAACTTTCGACGTCAGCTTTTCTAACCCGTTTGAGAAAATTGGCGTCTGAATACAATAAAACAAACTAAAATGCTCTAAATTTTTCGCCAAAGGAAAAATATAAAACAACTGAAATATAAAATAAACCTTGATCACAAATGGGTTAAGTTTACCTTGCGCATATTCAAGCGCATGCAATTTTCGCCCAGAAATAAATTTTTTTTATATTTTATATTTTCAAACTATTTTTTATAAATTCAAAGTTACATAAATATTACACAAGGTTTAATTTATGTACCTGAGGGATTGTATTCCAATGATTGGTAGATGAGGTAAA
Source organism: Tipula vernalis (assembly GCA_958295665.1). Lineage (NCBI taxonomy): Eukaryota > Metazoa > Arthropoda > Insecta > Diptera > Tipulidae > Tipula > Tipula vernalis. The sequence continues at coordinate 275,910,862 of OY282558.1, forward strand.
TCGGTCAAGTAGACCCCGTACGAAAAAATATAATATCTTGAATTAATTGTAAAAAAAAAATAATGTGAATTCTTAAGTTTAAATATTATTACAAATATTGTAGGTAACTAGAATTATTGCTATTGAGAAGAGCAAACTTTAATATTTTATTTCATCGGATGATATGTACATATGTATATGGTCACAGCACAAAATAATGTTGTCAATTAATACTTCATCTCGTTTCCCACTAATTTCTATTAGTGTAATTTCTATTAACGCAACCTAGAATTAACTAATTAACGATTAATTAACTAATTTGAAAATTTAATGCGAACAGCATATCGCGTTTAAGCTTCCCATAGATAAGTTATCGCAAAAATCTTGCTGGAAGTTGCCTAAAACATTGTATTGGGCAACATTCATCATGCAACAGCTTTAGATTTTGCTCGGAATCGAACTGGCCAAAATAAAACCAAAATATTCTAAAATTTGTGGTCCCAATTTTAGGTTTAGAAACGATATGGCGAGGCAAAGCTAAATCGATTGTTAATCGACCGGATAATTACATAAGTATCATGTAGTACAATTAATGTTTAATCTGAAATCAAAAATTATTGTGTATCATCATTATTGTGTATACTCATGTAAGATTAATTGTTGTCAATTTAAATATCGCGTGTGACCACGGATTTTGTGTGCAAAAGAATGAATTAATTCCTTCTTAAGGTAAATGAAAAACATATATCTGGATATTATTAAACTGAAGGACACTTATTTTCATATCACGAATTATAAATAGAAGAAATACTAAATGATTACTATAGATAAAGTAAAACGCATTTATAAGTTTTCGTGCAATACGATCGAGACACATTTTTTTGTTAAACATTTTAGTTTTATTTTTTTAAATTTTTAAGAAGAAAAAACATCCCCTTTAGGTAATTCTCATAATACATATATTATGTACGGGTACCAAAGTGAAATTAATATTTTGCATTTTATTTTTTTAGTTTTGTTATATCTGATATTGTTAAGAAATATAAGATAAATATTTTATTTAATCAACTGTCTTTCCACCACTTTCAAGCAATATTAATTTTTTATTCGTTCTCCTCATTTCTTGATGTCTTAATAATAAATATAACTTTTTTTAAAGTACAAATATAACATAAAATTAATATTGTATTAACGTTATTATTATTATACTTTTATAACAAATGTCTGTCTGTCTGTCTATTTTATTATTATGAAGTTATTAAACATCTCTATATACCATTTAACTATATGCTGTATATAAAGCTTTAAAATACATACCAAAGAAATTCAAAACTAATGATCTTTATGTTTGTTTTAAAGAATAAAAACAAAAACATCTTTTTTTTAAATTAAAACAACAGAATATTCTTGTAATCATATCATCATCATCATCATCATTTATTTTGTTACAAAGAAAGAGTTAAAATAAGAAAATTAATATATTTGTAAGATTCTAAGATGTGTTTGCTGTTTTTTATATACATATGTACATATGTACATAATACACGAAACGATGAGGTACGAGTACGTTGTATTTGATAGGTGTCAGAAATAGATTTAAACAAACAAAATATTTCAAATCATTATAATAAGCTTATTGTAGTTAGAGTGAGTAAGTGTAGAGTTGGTTAGAGGTGTCACTGATGAAATTAAACCAAAGAGGTGTGTTCAGAATGCTTTTTTTTTTTTTGTAAATTTTGCTTTCGTTCTGGAGGTGGGAAGAAACAGTTTAACTAAATTAAATACAATTATTTTAGCCACATATAGCCACATAATGTACCTACTCAGAAACTAAGTTATTTTTTATTGGATGTTTCAAGAAATATATATGAGGTTTTGTTTGATTTATATCTCAAATTTGAAATGGCGGCTAAACTGAATCTAATGATTTCTGCAAATTCCAAAAGCGCATACTTTTACTTCCCAAAGTCAATGGTGGAACGAAACGTGCGAAAACTAAATGATAATAAACTAAAGTCTAACCGTAAAATGGAAAGTAAACGCTAGGATTGATCGAACAAAGACGACATACAATGCTTTAAAACATAATCCCATGCCGGCAATGCACTCGACTCTCTCTATAACTCTATTATTCTGGCAATATTAATGAATTATAGGGGAATGGATACAAACGAAAGAAATTGCCTTTCAACAGAAAGCTTGTTGTTAGACGACCTGTAACGAATGTCGATGATTCTACTTTTATTAGCAGAATATTCAAATAGAGGCTTCTTAACGGTACTGTTTAGCCGGCTCAGGGTATATGGTCGTGGGGTTTTTAGAAGCAAATGCGAATCCTGAATATACCGTGCAACGAATCAACTAACCTTTTACGGCATTTTTTTTTTTTTTTAGGAAATGCAAATCAGAATAAAAAACACGACGTAATTAACTATTTATAATTAAGTTCAATTATAAGCTTATAATAATAACATTATTAAATTGCTCAATAGCATAAAATGAATCTTGAAATTGGAATCAAATCATGAAAACTTAAATTAAGGGAAAAATATTAATAATAGTAATAATAATAATTAATAATTAACAAAACAAATAATTTATAAAAAAAACTCATCTAATGATGGCGACTCGATCCAATTTAGCTGCATTACGCTGATCCATGATATACATACATATGTATGCACTAATATTTATATTATATATCGGCCAATTATAGTACATAGACAATTGTTTGTCTATGAGCTACCATGAGATTAATGTATAAGTGCAAATATTGTCATTACTACCAATTTATGATATTTGAAGGCTAGGTTTTATGAATTATACATATATTGTTTGCAACTTCTTCTTTTTTTTGTATTTATTTATTGCCTTTTATTGATGTATTTTAAATAATTATGAATTTAATTTTCTTTTATCATCAAAGATTTAAATTTTAAACACCGACTTATTTTGTTACCGTTCATAGATTATATTATCCGTGATGTTTTTGTTTTCTACACAGATTCTGTTGAACAAAAATGTTCAACCGTTTTTATTTTTTTTTTATTTATCACTTTCTTTAGCACAAGCATATTCTAACGTTAAATTTCCGATCGCCATATTATTTTCTGAATTTGTTCATTTTATTGTTTTAATCACAAAACAATACATTTTCTAGAAAAGGCAGATACGGTTATACACTAGAACAAATCATAGCTTCACGAGTTAAAAAAAACTATTTATACATTCATATGTAAATTGGCACCAAAATAATTCAATTTGATTGAATAACGCGATCCCACGCTTCTTTATAAAATAATTGGTTTAATCACACACCATCTGCAATTCAAAAATTAATCACTAAAACAGATCTCAATTCGCGGTCTCCTCGGCTATTTATTGATTTATTTTTCTCAATTTGGTCAATACTAAATTCCAAAAACGAACAAATACAGGAAAATTTATCAAAGCAGTGTTAGTAACGACGTCCCACACCCGAGATAAAGTCTCAAGGCCTGGCACTAAAACCTAACAATAGACGTAATATAAGAATTTCCATCCCGCACAAGTAAAATTCAAAAACAACGCTTGATATTACGAGCGGACATCTTTACAGTGAAATGTTCCTATAATAATTTTCCTTCTAAACTTCGAACACTATAAGCGACGTTGCCAATTTTGGCCTCTATAATATCTGGTAGAAATTTGTCTCCAAGTTTGGCTGAAAATTTACAAACAGCGGTTGCCCTACATTAAAATTTCTTTTTCGGCTGCGAAGATTATATCTTGATTATCAAACTTTGTCGTGTGCGACCTTTAAATGGTGGATAATATTCTCTCTGACCAGATGTTTATCCCATTCGTTGTGCTCTTCGTTCTCGATGTAGGAACGAATTGCGGAAAGTAATATTCTACTAACTCAGGGGAGTAGATCGGTGTACGAATATGCAAGATTTTATACTTTGAAATTAATTCCTGGAACAATTTAGAGGTAAACTGCTTACCGTTATCAGATGTTACCACTTCAGGTACCGAAAAAATCAAGAAAACTTCATTTTCAAGAAACGAACACAACAATGAAGCAGAAGCGTCTCGTAACGGTTTTAGGAGGTCAAATTTGAAGAAGTGGTCTAGTATTGTGGAAAGGTCGGGTGCATTCAATTTGCGCACCCATTAATGGTCTCGTCGATAATTTACGGACTTTTTCAATTTACATTTAGTACAATTTAAAATGAACTATTTTACCTGAACTTACATTTCTTTCCAATAAAATTGCCTTAGCAGCCGTTCTATCGTTTTTGTGATACTCATGTGTGCAGATGTGGGAGCAATATGTGCCTGTGTAATTAGATCCTGTGTCAATGATTGCGGAACGACCAGTTTCCATTCAGGTAGATCAGTATCCACGTAACGACAACCATAGGCAGGAGCGATTAGCAGTTTATCCTCGCGAATTATGAAGTTGTGATGACGGTCCTTCAATTGGCTAACATGATTAATTTGTTTAACGTACTCTTCGTTTAAAAACAAAGGCGACTTAAGGTAAATGTGCAAAATAGGTACTTCGCACGAACTCATCTCGATTGTTGTCTACTAGCGTAGACCGCCGCCTTTGAATCCCAAATAAGAAGTCAATGCTTGACGTAATAATACCATCAACAATAGCAGTTAACCCGTTGCAAAAGGCCCGAACCATCTGGAAATCGAACGCGTGCAGTTTTACGCTCCATCTTGCGAGGCGTCCGGGCAGATCCTTTTGACTCATATTAGCCAACGTGTAGTTCTTCTGAGCAACGTTCAGCTTATGCGAAAAACATTCTATGGGATGTTCTTCACCTTCTGAATCAGTTTGAAATAGCACGGTACCTACACCCGCGGTACTGGCGTCACATTGGATGTAGAATGATCTGCTATAATTTCGGTTAGCCAATATAGGTGCTGAGGATAAAGCTTATTTTAGAGAGTTGAGGGCTTCTTCTGCCACGACAGACCATTTAGCTGTAGCGGATATTCCAGTTAAGTCAGTTAAGGGAGCAGCTAGGGAGTTAAAATTTTTCTGCTAACGAAAATCGAATTATCGACATTCGTTACAGTGGCGCCCAAATAATTCAATTTGATTGAAATATTATTGTAAAGTATATTTGTATAAAATAAAAGTGTGGAAATGCGATATCTCACCCCTTGAGAGTTGCTCTAAAATGATTCATGACCCAAATGTTCTACTAAAAGCAAGCAATAATATGGCATATCCACATTTACTTAGACATCTCTAGGATTTTTTGTAACTGGCCAGCAATTGACCACTACACCATTAGTTTTAATTTATTTATAAATTTTTCAAATCTTTTAATTTGTGTAGCTACACTTCTGAATTCTGTGGAAAACTTCACACCGGTCTAAAACAGATCTCAATTTGCGGTCTCCTCGGCTATTTATTCATTTATTTTTCTCAATTTGGTTAATACTAGATTCCAAAAACAAACAAATATAGGGCAAGTTATTAGAATCAGTGGTAGTAACAAAGACAACTGCGGGCGCCGTTACAATGACCAGTGCTCAAAACTGTCCACATCGCTTTGTAGTCACGGGTAGTCAGTGAAAAGGACCCGTTTTGCGAACTTGAAACCATTACTAACGTCATTTATAATATATCAGTCTAAATTTCTAAGAATCATAATAGATGCACCATGGTTCGCGACCGCGACAAACGGTATAATTGACAGAGACCTACAGGCCCAACAATTGGGGAAGAAATTAGGGATTCCAATGCTAGATACAGGTTTTATACTTCAAATCGAACGCTTTGCGTAAAGTGTAAATTCTACTTTAATTCAACTTTTGACACTTTAAATTCTTCCTTTTACAATTCAAATTCAACCGTTAACAATTCTAATTCAACCTTTAACACTTCAAATTAAACTTTTTACAAATTCAAATTGAACCTTTTGAAAATCATATTTATTAAAACAAATTTTATTTCTTATTAAACCGATTTAATGCCAAAATTAAAATTTACTTTTGAAATTTTCGTTGGTGGCAACTACAAAAAATGTTCCCCTTACTGATTTGATGTTTTCTTTACTGATTTGCTGAGTTACTCAACAACATTATTTTTTAGTTTCTTAGTTCTTATTATTTTGAAAAACTTTTATTTGAATTTGAAAGTTTAAATTGGTGAAGTAAAAGTTTTATTCGATTTTTTTTTTTGGCTGGCAATGGCTTTATTTTGGAATCTTTCCTATCTAGGAAACTCATAAGATGTAATCAAATCTTACAAACTAATTAAATACAAATGATTATTAAATTTTAATCTATGTTAGCTCTTAACATTAACATGCACTTAGTAATTGCTTTAAATTATATAGCTAGATATAAAGGATCCTTTTTTTAGAATAAGTCGCAGATATTTTGGCCTTTTTAAAAATTCCCTGGCTAAAGGCATTGAGTGCAGCATGTACAAGTAGATGAAAGCCATTCTTTCTCGATAGTAGTTTAGTAGTTAATTTTTTTTAGATTGAGGTTTGCATACGCTAGAAATCAAAATAAAAATTCAATTTAAATTTTATAAATATGTTCGTTTCGAGTCTTAAACCATTTAATATATGTCAATAAGGCGAAATATATATTTTGTGCAAACTGCCCTACGACCGAAAAACCACTTATTCCTCGGAACTTATTTTAATAGTTAAAAAGTGTTGACAGGCTAACTAAAACAAATTCCTCATAATTGTTTGCTATTAACAAAAGTTAAGTAAGCTAATCGTTTTATAATTCTAGTCAAGTCTTGTTTGTTTGTTTGAATTATTGATTTATTTTTTACCGTCCTACTTTACGCCTGGAACAGCCAAATCGAGGACGGGCGGCTAAAGATCCGTCCTTTTGAAAACCACCTGCACATTGCATTGCTTCATGCCAACCTCTAGTGCTGACATGAAAGGTGGGTCGGCCCATGGATTCTGCACTCTCAACAGGTGGTCATAGATGTGTTCATTTTCATCACTGATCGTAATCAGATGATGAAAAATCCCTTTTGCATCCCGCCCCTATAGGGATTCGAACCCGGTACCTCCCGATCCAACCGCCGCAGCTTTAACCACTGCGCCGTTTGCTCGTTTTCTAGTCAAGTCTCTTGCATTAAATAGTAAAGGGTTTTATTCCCCAAACCTGGTGCCTATACTTTTTCGTTAATTGCTAACTTGCATAGTATATAACCCGGATTAATTGAATTTTTAATCAGATTTGGTAGATTTGGGTAAATTTGCATTCAAAGGATTTTTAGTCTGAAAATTAGAATGGCACCAATGACTAATATGACATTTTTATGTGTAAAACCAAGTTAAAGGTTTCGACAAATTTATAAAACTTATTAATAATTTTAGTTTTATGGGGATATTCTCTGAAGATGTTCGGTAAATCGGTATTGGATTTTCGGCATTAGAACCCTGGAATTTTAAATTTGGAGTTCTCAACACTAACCTGATACAATTTTTGATTTTCAAATTAAATTAAAGTACGAGTACCTTTTTAAAATTAAATACTAAATACGTACATTTTTAATATACAATTACCAGAATTTTCATAGATCTAAGTTCCTATAGTTTTTGATTTAGCTCCTAAATTTCCGAGAATTTACTTCGGATATCAACCTATGTTTTAAAAATGTTGCTACTTCATAAAAGGTCTTAATTTTAACCATGATTTTTTTGTCCCGCAAATCAAAGTTTACGATGTGAAATTCCAGATTATGTTCATTGAGGTTTAAAGGACTCTTGGCAACAGCTCAACGGCTCCCCAGGGAGCCGCGTTCCATAGTTTGAAAAGCCCTGGTCTATAACCACAGAATACCCAGAAGCGACATAATGCGCCTTTTGGAGAACCGTGGACTTGTTTTTTTTACCTTGTTTTGGCGAAGGTAAGATTTTCAGTGTTAACTTGCTGCTATACATTGTTGCTCACATTCAGTTCTGTTACAGTTTATGCGTTTCTTCATCCAAATTTTTGCCTGAACATTATTAAATGAACAACGATACCAGCATGCTAAATAAATGATAATTATCTGAGAACATGTATTTGGATAATTATGATGTTGGCAAAGCAATTCTGTATTTTACTGCAAAACCACCCAATAATTAGACCATGTTGTTGTATAAAATAGTGCAGACAATGCCGGTTTTGTTTTGGAACCAATTGACTCTTCTTCAATATTCAGTTTTCTGAATGTATTTCCACAAAATCAATGCTTCGAATGTTCTTGAATTGGGCAATGAATTCCGTTGTCAATTGTCTTTTTCAATGTTTCTATGTGTTTAATTGTCTTGGCTCTCTCGAAAATCTGTGATTCTTGAATTCAGTTAATATTCTTTTGTTTTGCCAGTGTTTCCAAGCATGGTAAACTTATTTTACCATTTTCGTGATCGACTCACTATATAACAGGACGTTCGATTTCAGACCGAACAATAAGAAATAGGCTTCACGATAACAACTGTTTGCACCCCACTAACCAGTGGTCTTGGCCAATGTTTTATGGAAAATTTTAGCACTACGAAATTTTTATGTTGATGGTGTTATTATACTCGAAATTGCTTACTCGAATTTGATTTGAAACCAAAAATGCTTAGAACTAAAGAAAGTCACGTCTGTGATGTTGCATCAACTGTAGAACTTAAATTAGTAAACGGAGTTAAATATAATTCGATATTAAATAATTTACAATATTTTCATATGTAACCCTAGTCTTCCGCCGTGCATCGGTCACGATTTGAAAATAATTTTTTTTGATGTCTTTAATCTTTCACTTCTATCTCTAAGAAAGCTATTTCAACCATCTTTATCTTTCCCAAAATCTGCCACTGGCCTTATAGAATCATGTTAGAGATCACAATGATACAGTATGGAAATTTTAATCAGCAATAATAGATATGTGTCGGTTGATTTGTGCAGCTGAAATATCAAAGATTCAGGTAGCTTTGATTTCTCATTTTATAAATCTTTCCTTTATTGAATTTACGGCCTAAATATCACTATATTTTTACACAACAATGTTCTTTGAGCAGAAAAATAAATTCTTTAAAATGTTAAGCAAAATAGCAAAAAACTTTAAGAATATGACTTTGACATCTGCTGAAAATCATTAACAAGGTTTAGGGATAACATTAGCTGTGATAACGCTGTAAATTTGACCCTTTTCATGTTCAACATAATTTTACCCAATTAATTAAAAGAAAAGAGTTTTGATTTGTCACAAAAGAAATAATATATGTACTTGAATATAATCAGAACCATCTTGATGTAACTAAAGCCGGCATGTGAAAAATGAACTTAAAATAAAGGACATAGAAACACAAAAAAAAATTATTTATTTTCATAAAGTTTATCTGTAAAAACGCAATTTCAATGACGATAAAACATGAATAAAAAGTTAAACCCAGTAAAATAATTTTTTTTCTTAAATCGCTGAAAAAACACTCAATGTCTTACTGATTTAAACCACAGGTTTTCAAATTTTCCTATTTTCGAGCAATAATCAAAAGAAAACAAGGACATTTCATGACGTCATGATTTATCCACATCTAAAATCAATGGTAAAGAAAAAGGCAACACGTCTCCACTCAACAATCGTAATTAAAATAAATTAAAAAGAGCCAAACAGAAAAAATTAAATCAATACAATGAGTGTGATGGCTGGTCTCCACTTACGTATTTTTCTCTTGACAAAAAATAAATGACAAACGGCTCGTGACATCTTTTTGTACAACTACTACCATAAAGAATATGACTAATTTCTATTTTTGAGAATAAGAAAAAATTTGAATTTGGTTCGTTTTTCGATTAATACAATTTTTGGCTTATTATTTTTGTATTCCACAATTTATTATTTATGTTTTATTTTAATAACACAAATTTTATTATATTTTGACCTAAAATTTAATTATAGGAGAAAATTTTGTCGAAAAATAATGAAAATTTCATTTTGATTGTCAAAATATTCAACATGAAATGACAAGAAATTGAGCATAAAATACAATTTATGCTCAAATGGCACAACGTCATGACAAAAATATTGAATATACTGATCTTTTCCTCTCTTGACAAAATTTCAATGCGCATGCTCAAATCCATTTTTGTGTATGTATTTTGCAAAATATACTAAAAATTGTCACGAGAAAAACAATGGGCTATAATTTTTGTTTTTTGTCAAAAGAAAAATACGTAAGTGTTAGTGGAGACCAGTCATGAGAAAACCAAAAAATAAAAACAATCTAGCATGCTTCGCAAATTCAAAATAACAGTAGAAAGAGATTCGAATTCAAATTTGAATAGAGCCGATGAATAGTACATTATTCAAACATTATTCAACGAGCATTATTATAATGATAGTTGTTATTCACGAAGATGAAGTTTATCGACATGAGCCGATAGGCGATTGTCGTAAAGCATCTGAATGAATAAAGGTAACAGCCATTATATGCGAGTAGAATACGATAGTTTGTCCACGACCGATAAAAAATGTTGTTTTATTATCAAATCCTTTAAATAAACCTAAAATAATTTCCGTCGATATTTTGACGTCTCAATTTAATAATAATGAAAATGGTAAAAGAGACTACTGGATAAAATTTCGAAAATGAAATTTTTATTTGGTAGTAGTGAATAATGGAAGAAGGGACTACTATATAAACTAGCAGTGAATAATGGATATCATCAATGCCAATGTATTAAACGCCGTTTTAGTATATTGCTACCTATGTATGTATTATAGGATAACAAACAAAAATATTTACATACAAATCGTAAAAAGTTCTATGGAAAAAAAATGTTTACGAAATGTAACAAAATTACAAAACTTTTATACAAAATTCTCATGAGCCGGTGAGGAATTTTGCGACCAAAATTCATGTACTGAATTATGTTCAAACACAATAGTTTCCGTTCCGTTCCGTTCGTTTTTTATGCGTTTCGCCTCGCCGAGTCGTTTACGTTGCATTCGCTTCCATAGCGTGAATTACAAACCGAGGGAAACAGAAACTATTCGATTTAAACATTAAATGTCGGTAAATATAAACAATGGAACATTAAAAAAAAAATTAATTTGCAAAAAAATAAGAAACCTTTACATTAACTAATAGAAATAATACATTTAATGCAAAACAACACTTTTATTTAAATATAATTTTTTTAATACAATGAAATGTTTTTCTTGATGTCAGTATTGTTAGAGGTATAATTTTGTTATTTTAAATTAAGTTTAAAAACAAGTTACTTTACAACTAATATATTTAAAATCATGGACATGGACAAAAAAGATTGGAAAAAAACTTTTTTCACTAAACCTTTTATTAAAGATTTAATAGAAAAAGGTAAGTAAATTAAATAATTAGCGGATGTTAAAGTTGGATTGACGAATGATTACGAAATTAACGAATACAATTGAGGAAAGAATCAAGTGTATCGCAGGACTCAACACGATAATCACACACTGCACAAGTCACAGCGATTACGCTGGCTGTCACGTTCTGCTTGCTAACGGATTGTTGATACACTGAATCTGAGGGTGGAAAGTGAACTTAAATTACCTTTTAATATTTTTGTTTAATTAATCAAAATATATATTATTAATTAATCAATGATTAATGGAACGAGAATGTTATTAGAAATAGATTTAACTGAAATATATGATAATGAAATTCTTAAATATTACCGTATTTAGAGGATAAAAGTATTTTAATGTTACTGGGTCATGACGAAGAGTGAAAGCCTCAAATAGAACTAAAATCCCCATCCACAAGTAATGCAACTGAAAAAGTTTCAATATTCAAAATCTAAATGAATCTATAGTCGCTTATGATTTTGTTATACAAAATACGGAAGATTCATCTATTGAAATCAGTAATAGTAATGAATTAGCTGAAAATCACCCTGGTTCACGACTAGGTACGCTGATTTATCACTTGACACAACATTAAGCACGTTAACACGTTCGCCACTCAGTGTCACATATACGAGTATGTGACATGCTAATTTTACCAGAAACTCATGTCACATATTTGTGACACAAATTATATGAAATTTATCTAGGATAACATTGCAGTAGTTCTTGTTACGATTATTTGCTATATGGATAATTTTATAGGAATATCTATCACTTATTTATGTCGAGTAGTTTCACTGGAAGCTTAGCCGTTAGAGAGATTTTCACGTTAATATTTTAATACGTGAGTTTTTCCTGAACACCGTAAAAATTGCTTGAGTTGCGAACGTGTTCAGTAGTGACTTATTGTCAACATCTTCAAAAAATTCATCGTGTGCATTTAGTATTAATAAGTATTTAGTAAGTGCACGATTCCATGGCAAAAAATACCTACCGACGTAATGCTGTTATTAGAAAGTAAACAAAAAATCGGAAAACGAATCAACCGCCTGGCAAATATTCTGGTTGATGAACTTAAGAAGTGTTTCACTCTTCGATCCTATGACAATAATCAGAACTGTGGCACAGAAAGTATCATTAAAGTATCCTGATTCATTGATACAAAAGGACAATGACCATATTATTATATAAAACAATAAAACATTCCATTAGCATTAATTACTAGTATGAAAAACTGAAATTGTTTGACCACAGGTAGATGCACATACTATATACTGGTTAAGTAACGTAAAAAGGTAGGTATTCTACAAGAAACGTGCAGGAATTGGAGGCCGAATTGTTTACAAAGCGGCGAAAATTTTGAGAGGGTGATGATGTTACACCTGATGAACAGAACACAATAAAACAACTTGTGAAAGATTGCGTTTTTTTATTCGCTCCGGATAGCTGCTATTGAGAGCCGTCATGTTTCTACGCCTAAATTTAAATTTGACGCGCTATTTATTGGTAAACTAAACTTATTTAACATCAAACGATCATTTTTAATTAAATTGTTTAACAAAAACCTCATATAAAAAATATTTGGCTCTACCTATTTATATGGAGCGCTATCGGGAGCCACTTTCCATATGACGGCTCTCGATAGCAGCTGTCCGGAGCGAATAAAAAAACGTACCTTTTGCTGTACAAAGAAACTTTCTCAATAATCGGCATACTATGCCAAGTGTACTGGAAATTCAGAAAGAGGAACGAATGGCCAGAATGGCCTTTCATCTTTGACAAAGTGATGGTTTACCAATATTTCGAAGAACTAATAACGTTGGATATTGCCATTTTAAAAACTAGATTTGAATTCCAGCTGTTTAAACATCATTAAATGCTTATTTTTATATTTTAGCCCTTCCGCGTGGAGTTAAAAGTTTCAATTACTATGTGAGTTCCGGGAGGAGGAAATTAAACGAAAACTTTTAAATATGTATCTTATTGTTTTTAATTTATTTAATTAATAGTTTTTTTTAATAAAACAAACATTTTTAAACATCAGTTTCATTGTTTTTTATTTAGATATTTTTTTGGATGTACTTTATACAAATAGCATCTAAAATAGTTCACGGTGTCTTGTTAAAGTTCGTATTTTGTAATGACGTACATGTGTCTCCACAGTATAGATGATTTTACGCATGACGTACACGTGTACGGCACTCCACGCGGAAAGATTAATACTAACCGTTTTTCTACAAAATTTTCGAGGTACATTTTTTTTTGTTTGCAAATTTTACTAACTTAGTCTTGTATTTTTTTTATAGTTTGGTACTACTTAGGATGCCATAAAGCAAGCCTTTACATATATTTATTTTTTTTATATTTACATCGATTCAAGATAATGAAACAACCAGTTAAGCCCCAGTTATATAGCCGAAAACGAAACGGACCGAAACGAAAGGCAAATTTTTCATGGTTATATAGACGAATCGGTTTTTGACGTTTTACATTTTATGTGTTGTTTTTCACATTTGTATTGTGTATTTTGTGATATAAATAACCAAAAAAACGAAAAAATGGATTTTGAATTTTATTTTTTGGTCATGGCATTAATTAAATTAATTAAAAAAAAAAAGAAAACGTCGTTTGCGTCGTTGGGGAGTTCGCTTGGTTTCTTCAAAATAATGTTTTTAAACATGAAGAAAAATGATTCCGAACAATTTTTTAAATATTGTAGGATGCATTCCGAAACTTTCGACTTATTGCTATCTCTAATAAAAGATAAACTTAAAAGAACCTCTAAAAAGGCAATTATTCCAGAAATGAAGCTGGCCGTAACCTTAGTGTAATTACATACAAAATTTATTTTTTATAACACTGAATTCAATTTAATATAAAAATTTTCATTTTAGTTATCTTTCACAAGGAGATTCCCTGCAGTCTGTGGCCTGGTGTTACCACCTGGGGAAAACGACTGTTAGGCAAGTTGCATTAGAAACATGCATCGCTATATACGGTGCATTAACAAAAACATATCTATCTCGTGTGTCAAGTCATGAGTGGAAAGGAATAGGCGAAGAATTCAATTCTAAGTGGAATTTGCCAAATTGTGTTGGAGCTATTGATGGCAAGCATATTGCCATACGGCTGCCCCCAAACTCGGGATCTGAATACTACAATTATAAAAAGCTTTATAGTGTAGTATTGATGGCTGTATGCGACGCCAATTATATTTTTACCATGGTCGATGTCGGGTTTACAGGTAGCGAAAGTGATGGTGGGATTTTCCGAAGATCAATATTCGGTCAAGCTGTTATAGGAAAAACACTGAACATTCCAGGCTGGCAATCTCTTCCGAATACAAATGTACAATTTCCACATTACATAATTGGTATGTCGCTCAAAAATTGCATGGAGATGTAAATTTATATTTTTTATAATTTATTTTAATTACATTTTAGGTGATGCAGCATTTCCACTAATGGAAAATTTAATGAGACCATATCCTGGTAGCTTTCTCACAAATGATAAATTAATTTTCAATTATCGTCTTTCGCGCGCGCGACGCACAATTGAAAATGCCTTCGGCATTTTGGTTGCTAGATGGAGGATTTTATTGACAACAATAAACCTAAGACCTCAAAATGTTAGTCACATTGTATTAGCCACTGTGTGCTTGCATAATTTCATCAAGACGCAAGAAACTAGTCGACCGTTAGTGCAGTACTGCCCACTAAATTTTGCTGACATAGTGTCAACGAACGGAGAAATATCGAATGGCCAATGGAGAGAAGAAATACAACCGCTAATTTCAGTTCGTCGTATGTCTCAAAACAGATCAGTCAATCAGGCATATACATTACGAGATGCCTTGAAAGAATATCTCAACGGTGTTGGAGCTGTTCATTGGCAAGCCAGTTTATTAAATTTGCATTAAATAAAAAAAAAATTAATTATTTTAATTTGTAAAGTCTTTATTTTTATTTATAACATAATTTGTTATGTATAATATGGCCTCATCTTGGCCTTGTTGTTGAAATTCTGATATATACGACTTTATAAGAGCACAAAATCTGTCGATATGATCATCTTTTGGCTGTAGCTGTTGTTGCAAATCACTTTCACATTTTTTTTTTATCAGCGCTATGACTTCGGTCAGATCATCATCGTCCCCTTTTCTTTTTGATGAACTGGGTGTATTTCTAGTTTCGGCTGAGTTGGAATTACAACTAACTATTGATGGGTCGTCTCCAGAGTAATCAATTAATTCGTAAACAGGTGTATCATCATCAATGTTTTCATCATTATAGTGGACGACCGGCAGTGGAGTGGACGGCCGGCTGTAGTTCCCATTAGTTCTGTTTAATGGAAATAATTTAGTACATACTTTTACATTAATAGGCGAAGAACTTACACTGTACATCGTACATAATCCTTCAAGAATGATAAATTGTCAAATAAACACCAAGTTGAACCGACTGAATTCCCTGATCCGGATGGTTGGTTGAATTTTTTCAACGCTTTTTGGAATTTATCCCTAATGTAAGTCCATTTTTTTTTAATTCACGGGGATCTACAATAATTAAAATTTCAATATAGGTACATACAATTATAAATATTTATATGATTACTTACCGTTGACGTTCATATCTTTTGATATTTTTGCCCATAACATATCTTTATATTTGTAATTTTTATAAAATTTATGTTTTTTGTCGAATAGTTCGGAATATTTCCTTACATTTTCTATAAGAATCTCCGAATCAATTTCAGGTTGCACTTGCACCTCCATTTTAGTTGTTTTATGTTTGACGTTTGACAGAAAAACAAGCCCCAGTAAGCAAAACCGCAAAAAATATTCACAATTGTTGAAAAATAAAAGAAATATAATCAATCATTGTGAACTTCGACCGAAACCGAAACGAAAAGAAATTGAATTGAATCAATTTATCAGTTCGGTTTCGTTTCGTTTCGTCTATATAATTGGGTTAATACATTTCCATGCATTCAATTTATAAGTTTCATTTCGGTTCGTTTCGGTTTGT
Source organism: Tipula vernalis (assembly GCA_958295665.1). Classification (NCBI taxonomy): domain Eukaryota; kingdom Metazoa; phylum Arthropoda; class Insecta; order Diptera; family Tipulidae; genus Tipula; species Tipula vernalis. Next base: position 275,927,218 of record OY282558.1, read on the forward strand.
TTCGTTTTCGGCTATATAACTGGGGCTTTATATATATATATATATTTATCAAACACATCTTAATTGGACAATACAATAATGAACATATGCTCAATTTAATGGCTATAATTATAGAGTATTATTACGCTAACAATGGAATTCTTTGTTAGGTACTTTTTTCAACACTATCCTGATAATGTCAGGGTTTCTAAAAAACATATCAATAACTTTTCAAAAATAAATAACTTTATACTAAACATATCAACAACAGAATGTGCTGTTTAAGATTTTATATAAATTACCTATATCTTGATCTAACATATTCTTTTGTATAAATAACAAGAAAAAGTTACCCACATTTTTAATAATTTTTAATTATTATAGATACTTTATAAGCATAAACCATTAATTATTATTACAAAACAATAATTTTTGTGAAAACAATTATAATATTTGATTATTTTTGTAGGACAATTATATGGGACATCTCCTGGCCATAAGATTAGCTCACAGTGTGCCAATATTTCAATCTTAATTGGCCGTAGCAGGCTGACTTGCTTTGTTTGATACACAACACATTTAGCGCGAACGCGAATTATGAATGAATATAATTTTCCTATTTTTAGGGAAATACAGGAAAATTACGTTGCTACTACAATCAAAATATGTGTGTTAAAAATACATAATTATTTTAGGATAAAAAAGGAATATATTAAGGAAATATAATTTTAATTCAAAAATTTTAAAATGAAACTCAATTTTTGGGAATGAATTTTGTAAATCAAAATTATTTTTTCTTATGTATTCCTTTTTTATCCTCATGTATGTTTAACACACATATTTTGGTTGTAGCGCAAACGTAATTTTCCTGTATTTCCCGAGAAACATAAAAATTTTATTTATTCGCAATTCGCGTTCGCGCTTAATGGGTTGTGTCCCAAATTTTGCAAATTTTACACTGGTTTTGGTTTAAGTGTTGGATTAAATTCAAGTCGTTTTGTAAAAATATACTCCTTTTTAAATGTAAAAAGCTGTGACGAGTATTTAAATTTACATAATTCGATATAAATTATGTAAACACTTTTTTATGACGTTTTTCGCATATTTTCTCAATTTGTTACAAATTATCAAGGAAATTTACGGGTTAATACGTAGATTTATAGTGAATCTTACTCAACTTTTGGTTTAATATTACACACCGAAGCGTATTTTTAATTTACGAATGTATGCGTAATTTTTCATATTTACAACTTAAGTGAAAATTTACAATAATAATAATAATAAACCTTTTTCAACAGAAATTTCTCTGAAAATATTACAACCAAAAGCCCCAAGATAGCATTTATGTACATATATTCTTAAAATAAAACACACAACAGTTACAGTGTGATGTATAATTTCTTCGAGAAGTTGATGAGGCAAAATTTTTTGTTTTTGATTGCAGTTTTGCAGCTTATAGAGACTTTTTAAAATTTTAAATTGTCTACTTCCAAAGTGCAACACCGCTTCAAATGTCATAAATTTTTTTAGTATAAACTGGATTGTCTTGAGGCATAACGAATTGACAATGTCAGGCAACTTCGTAAACTATTTTCAAACCAATCAACTTGATATATATAGATACAAACTATAAAAAACATGAATTTTTAGCGATTAGTACAATAACTTTACAAACTTTAACATGTTTAAAAATAAACCAAAATAAATTAAAGCGTCATCAATTAATAAAAATATTAATTCATTTATCAAAGAATTTTAACTGTTTTAAGATAACAAAATAATCAAAACCTTTTTTTTTTTAATTTTTAAATAGTGGCAATTTTATCATCTCTATTCTCGATATAATTTTAAATACTAGTGTTTACTTTCATAAATTTTTTATTTAAGCTCTCCTAATAATAATAATAATAAAGTGTTTCCTTTTATGATTTTTATATCGCAAATCGATTATAGTCGCTGTTATAAAATGATGATGGCAATTTAGCAAGGTTATTAATTTCTTTTTTTTGTTCAAGTTTTAAGATCTAGCTACGTGTAGCAGAGGATTCATATAACCAAATAAAATTTTATTTTATTGTTAATTCGTATTTGTTGTTGGAATTTATAATTTTTTAATGTGTTTTTAATAATAAGTTGTTTTTTTATTTTTTATTTTATAGTTTGTGATATTCATTTTTTTTGTTATAGAATTAAATGAGAATCAAGAAACCACAACAAAAAAGTTATGGGAAAATTATGTAAAATATAGACATTAAAATATATAATTTGTTACTAATGAGATTTAATATACTGTTTGACCTTTTAATTTAGTCTCCGGTGGAGTAAGTCATTTGTGACACTATTTATTGATTTCAGGTATATAATTTATTTAAAAATAAATTGCATTGGCCTTAAAATCATGATTTCACTATATATGTATGTATATTAGCTTTAATAAGCACCCTTAGCTCAAGCTTGTTATGCTTTCTATATTCTGATCTGCTGCTAAATATACTGATTTCAACTAGACCTAACGCTGGAATGGGTTAAAAAATTGTTAAATTATAAATCCTAAGAAAACGTGAGCAATTACAAAATGTTTAACTTCTATTACCGCATCTGACAGTTAAAATATTGCCACGTTTTCTAAGTTCAGTTTTAAGAATTATAAATTTAACAAACAAACAAAAATTTTAGAAAAGATTCTACGATAACACCAACAAATAAATAAAACGAAAATCATGAATGAATTAAAAAAAACTAAAACTTTAGTCATTATCTTAAAATTTTTTACTCGAATGATAATAAAATGTATAACTTTAACCCTAATCCAAGAAATAAAAATGGTTTGGATCACGTTATTAAAATAAAATAAATTACACGCACTAACCAGCCATGTATAAATTTTATGTGTTATGAATGTCTATATATAGATGAGCATTAAGAATTTATTAGATGATAATAGTTTCTTGTAAAACAACATTTATTTTTTATTTTTTTAAATTCTAAACATAAATATAAATTATGTAAAAGATATTCTTACCTGTGTGTAAATAAAATTCTTACGAAAGTAGAATTTTTTTTCTTAAACTTAGAAAAATGTGTTAAATTTATATTTGTATTGTAATATGTGAGTATATATAATTAAGACGTTGTTTGAATAAAGATTAGCTGCAGTAGCAATTAATTATGAAATTATAATAATAATAAAAATAAAATAATTAAACGGATAATATTGATTTATTTTATACGCTTAATTACAGATTCACTGCGGTGAATGTTAATATGCTACACACATACTGTATATATTAGGAATATGACTGACTAGAATAATGAAAATAACATCCCTTCAAATGTATATGGCGTTAAAAGTCGAGGTATTTTTAAACAAACTGATCTTAAAAGAATAAAGTTCAAATGTACCTGGTATGCTCTTTAAACTCGTGATGCAAATATTTATTATTGCTTGTTGGTGAGAAGACTTCCAATGGGTGTGTAGTAAAGATACCAATTTAAAATTTTTCCATAAAAATCATTTAAAATAGGGACTTGACAGGAGTAGGCATGTCCCAGATGTATAGAGCAAACATTTTTTATAAATCTAAAAAAATATTTTGTTAGTAAGTTTTCCATTATTAAAATGTTCAGTTAAAAATTATTAGTGGTTGGGATTTTGAAATATCTAACGTTCATCTGTACCATCACTGTAACTCGTCCTAACTGCAATTTTTAACTTAATTTATGAGCCCTGAATCCCTGATTCATAGGAATTGGCTCAAAATAAAATTTTGTCGAATCGGTCAGCTACGATACAAATAACATTTATTTTAGTTTTTACAAAACAATTTTTGTTATTGAAATTCAATGCTTTCCTCATATTTAAAACACAAAAATTATAAATAGTATTAAAGAATAAATAAGCGAACCATTGAGTGACACCGCCTTTATTTGTCCTGTAATCTTTGCCGTAGATTACCAATAGTCAGGTTTAAAACACAAATGTTTTTTTTTTCATTTTATCCACAATGTCTCGATTTTCCACAAATGTGGACTACTGAAGGACCAATCGAGTAATTGAATGTTATTTTTCTGTTAACTAGGCCTTAACTTTTTTGGCTGTGTAACAAGGGTCACCATCTTGCTGGAAAAATATGTCGGCACTTGATGGTGAGTGTGCAGCAATGGATGTTAAAAGGTCCTCTTGTAAAATATCAATACGGTTTTCCGCATTGACACAGTTTTTGTCATAATTTGTAGAACCATGTAGTGTCATAAATAATGTTCATTAGGCAGTCGGAAGTCGAGTGTGCTACGCCAAAAAATTAGAATTTAAAAACGTGTTTGGTATCAGTGGGCGCTTTCGCATCTAAATACTGTCATTGAAAATTTACTGGTGGAGAAAAACACATTCGATCTATTAAATTGCCAATTTTCGTTATTCGCTTGAATTAAGAAAATAAATCATTTATTTCACTTCGCTGTTGGCAATATATTGATTGAAACCATCTCGTTGCGGGCAACGTAATAGCGGCCTTTACATGATCAATACTGATGTCATTACCTTCTAAGAATGACATACCATATAGAATCCGGATTTTTTTTTTATTTCAAAGTATCATTATCGATACTGCCAATATTAAGGGTTGCTATACCTCAGGCGGGAAGACGTACCAAAGACCTTAAACCGATTAACTTGTCTTCTTTCCTCTTTAAAACACTGGAAAGACAAATAGAAGCTCATATTAGAGACGCGATTGTGCCGGAAAGACTGTCTAAATTTTAACATGCTTATTGCAACGGGGACGTCTCTAGAGACTGCTCTCCATTCTCTTAAATATTTCATTGAGAAATCTTTTGAGAATCAAGACCTCGCAATGGTAAACGTTTTGGATATTGAAGAGGCCTTTAACAACGAACTTCCAGGGGGTATAGCATGGGCACTTTCGAATCTGGGAGTGGATGTATCATTCAAGGACTGGGGATAGACCAAATGCTAAGAGGCAGGATCATAAATGCCAGTCTGGGGGAATCCTCAGTCAGAAGGCTTGCAAGCAGAAGTCAGCCGCAGGATGGCGTACTGTCCCCCGTACTTTGGAATTTGGTCATAAATGAACTGTTGCTAGAGCTGGAGTAGTGGGTTTAATAGTGAGCTTATGCGAAATGCCATTCTTTCAATATGGGCCAATAGCTGTTGGTTGAATGTGAACCAACACAAAACTGAATTGGTTCTCTTCTCTAGGAAATATAAACTTCCTCGGGCACTTTGCTGCTATTTTTGAATCCTCCAGATCTCTTGGGGAAACAGTTGGCAGCTTGTACTGCTATACGACTGAAGTTCACCTCAATGTGGACCTGCAACAATACAGGGCACTCATCTATATTGTGTAACAAAAAAATTCCCAAGACCATCGACTATACTGTCCCATCACTATCTTTCGACACAAATTTCCGGACTAAGATTCCATCCAGGGAGGACAAGATGATGGGTGTAGTTTTGGAACCAACACTCTCCTTCCGTTTCGTCGACTAATGTAGCATTTTTAAAGCTGAAACAACTGCCATAAAGGAAATCGTTCACTGGTTGAGGTACAATGTTAAATCGAGTTGTGATAATCGCATATACACGGACAGTCAAGCTGCGATTAAAGATCAGTTCAACATCCACATTACATAGGTACCAGGGCATTTCAATAGTACAGCGAACATAAAAGCCGATGAGCTGGCTTGCCGTGGCGCAATGGATTACATTTCAAAAAGCAGAAAGGATATTGAAATGGCACTAGCGTTATGCAAACTACTGCTTCAGGAAGTATCTGGTAAATTGACGAACGACGGATGATCAAATAGCACCTCATGCGTAATAATTCAGCATGTCTGGCCAAGGTTGGACTTGGCGAGATCCAAACGGCTGATCTCATAGGGCACTGTCTCATAGGCAGGTATGCGAGCAGACTCAGTCTCTTCTCACAAGACCCCTGTCGCAGTTGCGAGGACGAAGAGGAGGATGAGACAGTACTTCACGTTCTAGGGGCATCCCTTTTCAATGATCTGACGTCCATCCTGCCGTCAGGAGTATTAAGCGTTTTATTGGTAGCTTAAAATGGTTTCAATAAGTTGGAGGATATACAATTAAATCGTGGTATGGCTAAGTAGCAGTTTTATGTCTAATTTAATCTAACCTAAGAATTTAGTTCTCAAAATTAAACACCCGTCTTGGGTTAGCATCACGGCTTAAACTACTACTTTATCTACTATGTAAATAAGCGAATTTTCTCATTCAATTAATAATTGTCTTTGCTTAGATGCAATATTTATTTATAGTTTGTTTGATTATTTTAACCGGTTAAGATTCTCTAAACGAGAACAGATTTGCTATATTTGAATATAACGATCCTAATTAAAGAATATCGCAATTCAGTTGATTAGAAAGACTGTTCTAGCACTTTCCTTGTCATCAAGTTATTTCCTTATACGTTATTTAATATTACTAGAACCATAACAACTTTGATTGAAATGGCCGCATTTTCTCGAATTTCACGTTGAATCATTATTTAGACATGTGTTTTAGTTGTTTTTTGATTTTTGGTGATACATGTACGAGTAACATTACAAGTGATTTTATGATAATTAGCTGCATTTTTTGATGTTTGATCATGTTTTACGAAACGACAAAGAAATACAAAGCACTATTTGGATCAAAATTTTGATCCAAAAGCCAAATTGATTAAGTTTTTATTGTTGCTCAGAATGTTCAAGAAATACAATATGGTAATATTTCCAAATTAAAGGTTAAATAATTATTAGGAAGTGTTTGACATTTAAATAACTTGTGGCGTGGGTAGCCTTGTGTGTGTGAAATTTTGCAATCGATTTTAAACATCTTGATGAGATTATGACAGAGACGTACGGCAAATTTCAGGTTTATTTCGGTATCTCTTCACCTGTTCATACCTGAAATAGAAAATTGTTATACCCACCTAACAATAATATATCAATCTGATTAATTGTTATTTCCTGAAAAATAAATTGAAGAAGCAAGCAAAATTTCAAGTTTAAAGTTTGTAGCTCATTGGGATTCAAACTATGGTTTAGGTTTATTCGTTTATTTAGTTTTAGGTTTAAATAATGGTTCGCCGACAAGGGATGTGCTTACGGGGTAATCAAGTCATCACATCGACTTTATCGATTTTTTCACACTGGTGGAAGCTAATTTTTAGATAAAAACGCAACGTAAAAACGTAAGCCTAATTGTTACCAAAAGTTCTTTGCTAGAAAAATGACAATACTTGATATTCATTTTTCGAGGCAACTTAGAGTATCCTGTATTTTATTTAGTCGTAATGCAAAGTAAAATTTTATAAAGGAAATATTATGGAAACGAGTGAAAAATCAATCTTTTCATACAAAATATGCATATGGGAAATCATTTTTTTCCTTTTAAGTCACCAATTCTTAATTATGATCCTTAACAAGGATCCACATCGTTTAAAAGAATTGTTTCCAATTTCTTTAAACCAAAATTTATAAATTGCTCTTTACAACAACATTCTGGTCAAATTGCAATAAAATCTTACCTCGTGTTTAGTTAGTAAGTCAACAAAATCACATAGATGCCAGCATAAGTTTAACCAAAAATTATTCGTTGGGAAAAATTTAAGTTCAAAAATTATAAAAATACAGCAAACCAATTCCACAAAATATTACACGAGGTTTGAAAATTGTTTGAATAACTAATATTTACAATAAAGTGTGTACGCATTTTTTAGTCATCTTAACGTCATTTTTTACGCTCATATTTTAAACTTAGAAAACCAAACAAATTTATTTGTTTCAATATATGATTAAAATCAAGTTGAGATTAGGCACATTCGTAAATAGATCTTGGGTAACTTCAAAGTACATTTCGACCATTAAATTAAACTACTGCAGACTATTAGATAATCCAAGATCTGGTTGCTAACGTCGCTTTTATGATTCAATACGGTAAATAAAATTAAGTGTATTACTCATCAACCAAAATGTGAGGTATTTTTTTCGTTAAAGGCTCGCCAGAGCAACAGCAAAATTAACCAAATTTTGGTCTAATTTGTTTCGTATATTTTCTTGTCAATTCGACTCTTGTGGCAGAAATTAAAACTAAAAATTCGGTTAAGGTTTGTTTAACTGCTAATTTTTTGGGGGAAACTATTTTTTAGGTTAACAGAGAAAAGTTATATCACTAAAAAACCCTCCCTTACAACTACGAGTACTATTATCAAGATGGCTCTGGACAAATGCCTAAATAAATATTAATTAGTATTAAAGACCGAGAAAAGCCTACACGCGTCGTACATGCAACTTTTGACTAGTATTTATGGATGTTTGTCAGGCGGGTGTATTTATGCATATTTTTTTTTTTTTACCTAGGAAACGATTTTAGCTAGAAATGAATGCTGCTTTTGATAGTCATGCAATAAAGTTTGCTATTTCTCGTTTTACAGAAACGATTCCAGCTAAACCTTTAGAACTCTAAAGCCACAAAATATGTTGATGATATTATATATATATATATATTAACACTTCGATTCTTAAATTATGGTTATTTGGAACGGCTTTAATACAAAACTATACTTATTTTCGCAATAGACGCACAGCACAAGCATACATAAATGGATAATTAACGATTACTTAGAAAAAATTTACTACTTCAAATGAAACTGTTAAATACAATAAATATCGAAAACTTGCATATAATGCGTGTCTTGAGATAAAATGCAAATTTGCAAACAACATTTTTTATTACTTTTATATTTTGCTTAAACTATCAATTTACCTCAAGGCTTTGACATTAAATGATGGAAATAACCGCTTTAAATGAACTATTAACAATCATTTATTAATAAACGTCATTCAATTTTAATATTAAAATATAATAAAATTAATGGAAAACATACATACACAACCAGATAAAGCAACAAGATAACAAGTAAAAGCGCAAAAAAAAAAAAAATGTAAATTAAAAATAATAAAATTATTGATTATAATTTATTATTATTAAAGAAAAAGGGTTTTTCTTGTACATACATATGTATGTACATACAAATACGAGTATGTATCATAATGTATGTACTGTGGAATTATAACCTCATGGGTTTTATTATATTATTCGTATACCAATGTATTATAATAAAGCGGGTCCCAATAAGTCAACAAATTTGAATAGAGTTATAGTCGGTTGTTGTAGGTAGTAGAACCCTATTCGTTCGATCATGCTTTTGGTACCTCTCGTCTACGGATCATATTCCTAAAGAACATCTTTTAACGTTGTTAGAAAGAAATATATGTATAACAGAAAGAAGGAGCGTTCTATTAAATGAATCAAATGAAATCTTTTTGGTACACTCCTTATAATAATAATAAAAAAATTGTTTATTTGTAATTAATTTAATTAATTGAATAATTAAGGAATATTCATGTCAAGTAATATATAAATCGATTAAAGCTAATTAATATTAATAACAAATTTGTCATGGTATGCAAATTAATCCAGGTAACGCCATTTTCATTTTATATTTTTAATTAAACGTTGCAAAAATTAAAATTTAATTAACTAGCTTATTTATTAATTTGTAAAATGCAGCTGTGAAACATTTTTTTAATTCTTTTGAGTTTCTCGTAGTTGAGGAATTTTATTACAGCTGTATATGTGTACTGGAGGTAATAAGGAGGACATCAACGAATTCAGTGAAAACAGATACAATTTTTATAGTTTAACATTTTAAATAATAATTCTAGTTTTGATTATTGCATAATCCCATCACAAATATTTATATTACAAAAGTACTATTCCTTCCCAAAAGCTCTGTTGAAAATATTTCTATGGCTTATGTAGAATATGGTTTAGCAAAATTAGAGCAGTATTTTACGAAAATAGATCCCTGTAAAGAACGTAAAACCACATTTTTAACCACACTAAAAAATTCATTTATTCATTTATTTACCAACTTAAACATAAATCTGGTTACAAAAAAAAAAAAAAACAAATAATAATAATAATAAAAACAATAAAATAAAAATATAACAAATTTAAAAAATAAAAAGTTAGGAGCTTCTTCCCCTATAAGGAGGAAATACGAAAGCAGGAGAATCAGCGGATCTAGGAAGTCGCCGTAGAGCATACATTAAGAAACACTTTTGCCGCCTTGGAGATGTTACCGTCTATATATCTGTGAAACCAAACATCGAATTGGCCTTGGAGATGCAACCGTCTTTATGTCTGTGAAACCACAAGTCCGAGGTAAAGGTAATACCAAGATATTCGTACGAGTAAACTGTGTTACTGATGTTATTTTGCAGAAAATAATCGCAACGTATAACTTGTCGTAAACGGATGAAACATATAGTACTAAACTTGGAAAAATTTAGATTCACCTTTTGCTTTGAACTCTTGGTGTTCGGTTTGAAAAGCTAATTATATCAGACTAAAAATCAATAACATCACTGTAATAGCAAAGGGCCCAAGTGGCTACCCTGAGGAACCCCTGAACTGAAATGAATGGTTCGGGAGCCATGATCACCAAGTCTCACAAATTTCGTTCTGGTGTCTAAATACGATGTAATCCATTTAATTGATAAGAAATTGTAATCTAGCGAAACAAGTTTTCTTATTAGTAAATTATGAGTAATTTTATCGAAGGCGTTACTAAAATCGGTATGAACAACCTCAACATTATTACCAATTGACAGAACACAGGAAACGTAGTAATTAGTTAATAGTAACGGATTCGTAACTGTGGATCTACCTAAAATGAATTCATAGTGTTTAGATGAAATGATTTGTCAGCAATGAAAATATAAATGTTTATTAATCAATTTCTCAAAAAGTTTGGCTAGAACTGACAAAAAATACAAACTCCATCTAGTGTACGTTAAACATCGATAGTTTCAGTTTTCAATAGTATCGATTATTTAACAAAAACTATCGATAGTATCGATACTATCGCTAATTTTAAATTTTGTAGGGAAAAGGGAAGGACTCTAAAGGTTAATAAATAAAAACTTGTTCAAGTAGTACATAAATTCATTTTTTTTTTGTTTATCAAAACTCAAATTTATTCTTTAAAATAAGATGAATTTTGCTTAATAAATAATAACTGATTTAACTTTTTATCTTTAAGCCTATTTCGGCGTTCCGTTATAATTTGGCCAGCCTTTGAGAAAATTCTTTCCGAAGGAACGGATGTTGCTGAAATACATAGGTATATTTCAGCAAGTTCTTTTAGTCTACTGTTCGACCTCTTCCAGTATTCAAAGGGACACTCATTTTTGTCAATTACTGGCTTTTCCAAATATTGCCTGATGTCTATAATGGAATCGCTCATTGGCGAAGCTTTTTCTGGCACATCTAAGAAGCCCAATAAGTCATCACATTTATTTTTAACTCCACTTGACGTTGATGGTGCTGTTGTATCTACGTCAATTACAACTTCTGAAAAGCACTGTTTTGGGTTTGCGATCAAATGGGCTCCATAAGCCTTCTGCAACCATTGGTCTGCCCGTTTTTCATCGTCACTGTTTTTAAAACCTCTTTTTTTGAAACGAGGGTCTAGGATGGTCGCGAGTACTGTTGGTGTTCTGCTTTCGTAAGGTTTAAGCCTGGTGTCAATAGACTCCTTCAAGCGTAACATTATTAATTTTGCTTCATCCGTAAGTAATATTTTTTCAATTTCTCCCAATCTGCTTTTGATACCACGAATCAATGGTATGATCAATGACAATGTTATGTAAGTTTCCCCGCCGATTTTTGTTGTAGCTAACTCAAATGGCTCCAGTATCTGAATTATTTCCTGAATAATTAAATATTCATCGGCATTGAATCCAGGTGGCGCCCGTTCACATTCGTTCAGTGCAAGAGCCAATTCTGTTTTCACAGTGTAGATTCGCTGGATCATGTGGTATGCGCTATTCCAACGGGTGGGAACTTCTTGGATTAATTTAAGTTCTGGTTTATTTAATTGACGTTGTGTGGCACGTAATTTATCACTAGCTAAAGTACTCATTTTAAAAAATGTCACAATAGCTTTACATTTTTTTAAAGCCTGATCGAAACAGTTAACGGTAAAACAATCAGTGACTGTCAGGTTTAAGGTATGTGCAAAGCAGGGTATATGACGAATCTGAAGTTTACCCACAGCGTTGAGCATAGCTCGAGCATTATCAGTAGTTATTGCTGCACACTTTGTTCGAATACCCCAATTGCTGAGAACAGAATCTAATACCTGGAACATGTAATAAAATATCAAAAATAGTTCGTGTAACATAATTTTAATATAATTTTGTTGAAACAAGATCTGCTACTCACACTTGCTATTTTTTCTGCTGTATGACTTCCTTCTACCTTAACAGCTTCCAAAAGGGGTGCGATTAAATGATTTTCATAAAAAAAATGGCAAGTCACAGCCAGGATGCCTTCGTTAGAAATTAATGTCCACATGTCAGTCGTCACGCTAACATGTTCTGTCTCAGCTAGTGCTAGTAAAAGTTTAGTTTTTATCTCGTCATAATAATCTGGCAATAATTTGTTTTTGTTTTTTTTTACGTAGCTGTATCGGGAATTTCGTACCTGCTATCGAGGGCTTTTACGAAATCACGAAACCCTTTGTGCTCTCCTTTGCGTAGTGGTTCCATATCTAACGCAATCATACGCACATACATTTTGTCTAAATTTGTTTTAATTTTAGATCCTTCAGTATAAAGATTATTCCTATCAAAATAATTCTTTAACGTTTTTCTTACTTTTGAAATTGAAGCACCGTCCTGTTCACTGTTCTCTTCAGTAGTCGTAATCTCACTATCACTATTCATAGACCAAACTTGATAATGTTTCCTTTTTAAATGGTCAATTAAATTGGTAGTGTTTCCACTGAATTTATATTCATTTTTACACAATGTACACTTGGCAAATTTCTCGTTAACTTTTTTGAAATAATTCCACACACGTGATTTACTCATAATTTTTTTATTTTATAAAATCGTAATAAAACTGGGGTGCTATTCTTGAAACATTACGAAAATTTTCGTAACCGAAAATTTTCGTAATGCTATTTTCGTAAATAGTAATGGTGAAATCATAATTTAGTATTCTTGAAACCATTACGAATATAACGAAGAGAGGAAAAAAGAAATAATAAAATTTCGAGAGAGAAGATGAAAATGTAAGTTACTAAAATGGTATTCTTGAAATCCGGATTACGAAAATTTTCGCAACGGAACGTTACTAAAATTTTCGGATGGTTTTTGTGTTTCTTATTGCATTTCGTAATGAAATCATTTAGATATTTGTTTTAATTATATTCATACAAATACGTTCATAAAACTCAATAATTTCTGTTGATGGTTAAAAATAATATGTATTTACATTTCGCTAAATAATTATTATTTTATTACCACAAAAAAAGGATACCTATTTGCTTGTGGTATGTTTATTATTTTCTTAAAAATAAGGGTACTAGCTACAATACTAATGGACAATTTGGGATGTATTTTTAAATGTCGCGTGTTGTAATTGGAATTGGATTGATATACCGTCACAGGCACCTAATACTAATGGTACGTAAAGTCACACAATCATACCATCATAACATAATAGTATCATACGACAATATGATCTAAAATCATATCGTCATAGAATCATAGGACAATGCCACTACACAAATAGCCGTGACATCAGTCTACAAAAGTCAAATCCCCAATATAAAGAGGGGAATAAAGATTTTTATTTTCCTATGAAACGTAAACAGAATCATATGGGAATTATTTTGTGTTGTGTTTATTTTCAATTTAAATGAACATTTTTATTGATAAATATAAATAATTTTAAATTAAATATATCGAATTGCAGCTTGTCCACAATTTTAATTACAATTAATAAAATTTTAATTCACAATTTTGCGTTTTAGTAAACTGATTTTAATTCTCAAACATCGTCAGGCTTCGTGCTTCTTTAAAAAATTTCATTTCGTAGATTACTAGATTAGTTTTATTACTTTACCAATGCTACTACATAAACAGCCATGATTTATAATAAAACTAATCTAGTAATCTACGAAAAGAAATTTAGAAAAAAAACGAAGCCTAACGATTTCCCTAAAAATAAATTTACTAAAATGCAAAATTGTTAATTAAAATTTTATTAATTTCAATTAAAATTCGGTACAAGCTGCAAGATATACAATGTGTTTCGTCGTCAAGTGCCCGGCCGGAAAATTCGGAATATTTAAGTAACAAAAAATCCTTTAAAGTGGGTGTCTCATTTTCAAGTTATGGGCTCGATTATAATTCTGTTTGCGGTTTTTGAAAGATGAAGTTTATGAGTCACTTTATTTAGTAAAGAAAACCTCTACTTTTTAAAAAACTGAACTGTAAACCGTGAAAATGTCCCATTAAGTTAATTATTTTAATTATTATTATTAATCTACAGCATAATATCTACAAATTGACAAAACTTTGTTACTAGCTAACTCTTAAAAATACCGTCCAAAAATCACCTAGAGAAAGTAGGGAAATTAAACAAAAAAGATGTTTAAGTTAAAGTCAAAGAAATAAAATAATACTGTTTTATTAATAATCAATAAAAACAATTTTTATTACAAATTATTAATCATTTTTAATTAAATGACTTGTTCGAAATGCTCTCCACCCTCTTGTTAACAACAAGGGCTCTCCTGATCATACTAGTTGTTGTCCAATGCAATTGTTAAGGGTTACCTCTTGTTTCTGCTGCAGCAGCGAAAATTCTTGCTGTCAGAAATAAAAATCTAGGGGCGTAAGTTCAGGGGACCTTGGCGGCCAGGCTACAGGACCTCCTCTACCGATCCACCGTGGATTATTTTCATTCAAATTATCACGTAATATCTTAGCAAAATGTGCTGGAGCTCCATCTAATTGCAGCTGCATTCGCCTTCTCCTCAACAATGGCACTTTTTCTATGACAACGTGATTCCTGAAAATTCTAATAATACGTGTTGATCAAGCCTGTTTATTACCACGTAAGGTCCGATAAGTTAATCGTGGATCATTCCCGCCCATACATTTATAGCAAATTGGCTCTGGAAAGCTGTTCCTTTACTACGTTTGGGCTTACGACGGCGCAAACATGGAGGTTTCTATAATTTGTTATACCCGCCCTGGTGAAAGTGGCTTTATCTGTCCACAATATTCTCGTTATAAAATTGACATCACTTCTTTGCTGTGAAATTATCCAGTTACAAAAAACTGATCTGGCACGATGGTCCATATCTCCTAGATGTTGAGCACGACGGAAGTGATAAGGATTAAGGCCTTCTTGACCTCGATATGCTTAATCTAATAGTCAAGCAACTGATACTTGTCGTAGGGTCAGCGCGTATTAATCGTAATAAATCCTCTTCGTTAATATTCACGCTGGACTCGTGTTGTTGTTGGAATAATCCTTGTTCGGAAAAACGTCGATGTATTGCAATGAATATCCTATACTCAAGTACTGGCCTGTTGGATATCGATTCCTGTATTTTTCGACAGCAACGCGTGCATTTCCATTACAGAACAGGTTTACAAAATGCATATCGGCTTCATGAGAAGGTGGTAGATCACGCAAATATGTCATTGTAATGATTAAGCGTTTACTTAACACAAACTGTCCTTTTAATTATCACACAAACTTAAAATTGTTAAAACACAGAACACTGAGAGTACATATTGTCACACGATCGGTTAGCGAACAACTGAACTATTTATTATTACTTACCAATTTAAGTTTTCGATCATTTAAAAGATTTGGTTAGATAACATCACTATACCTAAACGGCTACAAACGCCATTTTCTCGACAAATTGGTGTTCGAATATTTTATGAGTTACTAAACAATGTTTTAATAATTATAAATAAAATAACAATGTCATGGGACATTTTTTCGACTTACAGTTCATTGTTTTTAAAAAGTAGAGGATTTTTTAAATAAAAAAATCGTTTAAGTAAAAAAATGTGATTTTCCCATAATTTGTTACATTCTTTACAAAAACATGGCTTAGTGTGCAAATTAACCAATAAATTGACTCATAAGCTTTAAAAAACCGCAAACAGAATTAAAATCGAGCCCATAACTTGGGAGATATAATGAAAAATGTGAAAAGCTATCACCAACACACAAGGGGTCACTTGCCGATGAAACAGATTGTATTTAATTTAAAATTATTTCTATTTATCAATAAAATTTTCATTTAAATTGAAAATAAAGGCAACACAAAATCCCATATGATTGTGTTTACGTTCCATTGGAAAATAAAAATCTTTATTCCCTTAACACCACTACAAGTATTTTTTTCATGGCTTTTTATGTAGTGGCATTGCATAGGATCATATCATCGTACTACCATACCACCATACCATCAAACCATCATGCCATCATACACGACATAACATTATATCATCGTTCAATCGTACCATCACACAATCATTTGTACCGCCGTACCATAAAAACAGATTTTTGGAAAAAAAAATTCTAAATCGGATAAGCGATTCTCAAGATATCATGGGTACAGACATCCAGACGTCCAGAAAGACGGACAGATATATATTTTTTTTTTCTTTTTCGGACTCAAGGACTTTCAAAACGTCGAGATAAATGATTTTGGATCAAACAAATTTTTGGCCATTTTTGACAAGATTTCAATACATTGGTCTTTTTAGACCGAAGTAATTTTCCCTTTAAAAGAAAAATTAGCATACACAACCATTTTTAATATATTTAATTTAATATTAAATAAATAAGCTATTATTTACAAAAATTCACAACAATTATTAATTTTAAGTAAAGAAAGCGTCCGCTTCGCTTAAAATTCTCAGTTATACTAAACTAAACTAACATTTTTAATCATCTCTTTCGAAATCTTCTTAGTTTTTTATTCCTCTCTTCGTAATTTTCGTAATGGCTTCAAGAATACCAATTTATGATTTCACCATTACGATTACGAAAATATTGTGCATTACGAAAATTTTCGTAATGTTTGAAGACAGGGCATTTAAAATAATAAAACAAAATTGTTCCAAATTAACTTAATGAATGATAAAAATCACACTTTAAATTACACATTGCATTAATTAATTTCCAATCATTACAATTTTAACAAATAAATATAAAAGTTAAATAGGCAATATAGCTTTAAATAACATATTTTTGTTGTATTGAATCACATATTCCATTTTTGTCCGCTATAGCCAATTGTCAATTACGAAAAAATCTCATACCCTTACACGTATTGTTTAAAATTAGAAAGTGGTCAAGCATTTAAAAAAATATCCCAAGATTTAGGTTTACGTCATGTAAATACAAAAATTTAGAAGAAAATATCCATTTGTTCTAGTTAGGTAGTAAACAAAACCGAATGCATATAGTTATGTACATCGTTATCTTGAAATAAATAATACATATTTTTAAGAACACGTGAAACAAATAAAAAAAGGTACGCTTTTGTTTTCATTTTTTTATAAAATATTGAGAATAGAAAATATTGAGTTTTATGAACATCCTTATCAATATAATTAACACAAAAATCCAAATGATTTCATTACGAAATGCAATGGGAAACGAAAAAACCATTACGAAAATTTTAGTAACGTTCCGTTGCGAAAATTTTCGTAATACTATTTCAAGAATACGATTTTAGGGTTTTCGTAATACTTTGACACTAACTCGCAATACGAAAGTTTTCGTAATGGTTCAAGAATAGCACCCCTGGTCTTTTAGTTGATTTGATTTGGTGCGAACAAGGAAAATGAATGAAATGAAGAATGGACGAAATATCCGCTTAATAGAGAAATTTGGTTGTTAGGTAGTTCCCCAATAATTTTTTAGTTCTTTTACAAAAACTGTTAACAAACAATATATAACAATACACACAAACACGAGACGCATATACATACACCAATCCCTCCTTTAACAAATTAATTCGTTCGCGAAAAATTGTACGTAGATTGAAATTTCTTTAACCGAATTTTAATTTTGAATTTGGGTAAAAAACGGAAAAATATACATTCATAAATTAGTAATTCTAAAACAAAAAGCATTCGTTCATAAAAACGAAAATTCGTAAATCGAAATTTATTTTCGTACACAGTGACTATATGTTTTTTTAACATTACGCTCTAGGCTCTAGCGAAATTTCGTAAAGCGAGGGATTGGTGTATATGTATAATATCAAAACCAACACTAATGTACTACAAGCCTGACCAAACCCAAAATCTTCTATAATAAAAGTCATGAAAATTCCATACATATGAAATAAAAAAAATCAGGTTCTATGTGTATTGGTGTTTTCTCTAATGCATTTAATTACATACCGCTTGTAGATGTGAAAATTCCAGGAAAAATTATTGAATCAGCAACAAAAAGTTTTATGTTTTTATTTTTTGTTCACAAATATGTAATTATTTTCTGAATTTCTAATTTAAGAAGATTTTCGTTTGACAGATGTTTATTTTGGCATCACTAAATTTATATGTGTTAGTTAACTAAGTATAAAGGTGTTGGTGTAGAAACAAGAAAAAAATATTCAAATTTACGTTGAATTGTTAGTGTAACTAATACAGCCAAATCTAGTGGAATCAATAAATGTATTTGGCTGTAAAAGAGAGTTTCATGACTTTTATTATAGAAGATTTTGCCAAAACCAACAAAAATGTTTATACAAGCCAAACAGTACAAACACTTAAGATATAAAAAAGTACGTTAAGGCTTATAGTATTAGTGATGCATATAAATAAATCAGATAGTATATATACACAAAACAAATAAGTATAGGTGATAGATTCATAATAAATATAGTGTACATTTTTTTGATAGGATCTGTGTAAGGAGCGAACGAGACGGCTTGTATAAACATTTTTGTTGGTTTTGGCCTGACTCAGTGATGAGGCACACCAAAACCAACAAAAATGTTTATACAAGCCGTCTCGTTCGCTCCTTACACAGATCCTATCAAAAAAATGTACACTATATTTATTATGAATCTATCACCTATACTTATTTGTTTTGTGTATATATACTATCTGATTTATTTATTTGCATCACTAATACTAAGCCTTAACGTACTTTTTTATTTCTTAAGTGTTTGTACTGTTTGGCTTGTATAAATATTTTTGTTGGTTTTGGGCACACAGATACCCTCTTTCATTTAATTGTTTATTAGAGTTGAAAGTGTTAGTGCGAAAATAGTATAAAAATACTCTCATCTAACCAATACCTTGAAGGATTAAAAATACAATTAATTTATTTTCGTTCTTCCTTGAAATAAATGAGAATATTACTTTGTTTTCATTATTATCTATAGCAAATATTCTCTCCACAATTCGTTTGTTTTGTTTTATCTACAATTTGTATGTTTATTCTCACTCATTTACATAATGTTTCGATCACCAATACTTTCATGTATAAGCGCAAAATAAATTTATAATATTGGTGAAAGTAGTACATTATTCATGGTTTTGAATAATATCAAAAACATCTATAATTCCAAGACAAACTATTTTTTGTCATTGTCTGGTAATTACTACTAAAGGTAGTATTGGTGACTAAATGATGACGGCAACGTCGCATATTACTTTACATTTATTTTCATACAAACACATATTTACTTTTTATTTGTACACTCTTGACAAAAATATTGTACCTTTTTGAATTCATTTTTGAATTTAATAAAAAAATTATTAAGATAATTTAAATTTAAAAGGTGTCTTAATATTAAAAATCGAATTGTGTCTTAATATTTTAATATTTAACATGTAGTAAAGCATTAAAATATGTAGGCTTATTCGTATTTTTTAACACAATGAAATGTGCCATTTTTTGGTCTAGAGTGTAATAAAAATAGGTTAGGTTAGGTTATACATCTTTTTCCTTATGTCAAAAACTATGTACGACAAACATATGACATCTTGTTTTTGTGGCCCTTGTTATATAAAAATATATTTTAACAGAGCGCTCAAGATTAAAGACGTAAGTAATTTGTTTATATTCTCAATTTCACGTCTAATAACCATTTTATTGCAGTCGGAGCTCAACAAAACCTACACATAAATACAAGCATAAATAGCTTTCGTTTTATTTGATATTATTATACGGCGTTGCCGTGATGTAAATTGTTGTTGTTTCCTATGTATTTTTTGTATTTTTTTTTCATATTTCATAGCACAAAACCAAAACAAATTAGATTAGTGTTGGTTAGTTTTTTTATTGAAGGCTTATATGTACACAACTAACACTATGGGCAGTCGTCACTTTGTACCTTTAAATTTCGTATAGTTCGTCTTGGAATTATAGATGTTTTTGATAATATCAAAAACATCTATAATTCCAAGACGAACTATACGAAATTTAAAGGGACAAAGTGACGACTGCCCATAGTGTTAGTTGTGTACATATAAGCCTTCAATAAAAAAACTAACCAACACTAATCTAATTTGTTTTGGTTTTGTGCTATGAAATATGAAAAAAAAAAACAAAAAATACATAAGAAACAACAACAATATACATCACGGCAACGCCGTTTAATAATATCGTGTAAACACAAATCCTGTTTATGTGTATGTTTTGTGTTGGAAAATAATACCAATTACAATAACAACAATGGTCGTACATATTTTTTGACATAAGGAAAAAGATGTATAACCTAACCTAACCTATTTTTATTACACTCTAGACTAAAAATTGGCACATTTCATTGTGTTAAAAAATACGAATAAGCGTACATATTTTAATGCTTTACTACATGTTAAATATTAAAATATTAAGACACAATTCGATTTTTAATATTAAGACACCTTTTAAATTTAAATTATCTTAATAATTTTTTTATTAAATTCAAAAATGAATTCAAAAAGGTACAATATTTTTATCAAGAGTGTTCAAATAAAAAGTAAATATGTGTTTGTATGAAAATAAATGTAAAGTAATATGCGACGTTGCCGTCATGATTTAGTCACCAATACTACCTTCAGTAGTAATTACATTTTTAACTTCAAGTTACGCAGCTTCCTGTTACATCACAGTCAGCACTAATCCTGAGTTTCGAATTACGCGGTTTCGACTTATGCGGAACCAATTAACTGCATAACTCGGGGGATACCTGTAATATGAATATAATAGCAATAAAGCTTTTCATCAATTAAATAAGTTAAAACATTTTATTTTAAATAAAAACGGTGGAAATGTAAAGAATTGTAACCCGGAAATCTATAATGTTAATGATAACAATATATTAATACAACTAGCTAATAAATTAATTTTGACATCAAATTATGATAAATGGAAATTTAGATTAAACTGAAATTACATTATAAAATTTTATAATTGTAGCATTAATTTAGGCAATAAATCATTTTTCAATAAACTTAGATTATAAATCAATTAACATTTAAATAAATAAATTAAAAACAAATGAAAAATTCTGAGGTAAATATCTAAAAAATATCATAAAAATATCGTATGTTCAGGGATAAGCATTATTGTAGTGGTGTAATAATAATAGTAAGGTTAACTATCTATAACTACTGTATACCATAAAAAAGAAATTAAAAATCAAAATTGTAAAACAGGATCCAGGAGGATCGTAAAGTTACCGAAATTATAGTTATATGTACGGAAACTGAGGGTCAGAATCAGATCCCGATGGAAAGGAGGGGGGCTAGGACGGTCATATGGGTCGAGTCACAGCTTTTAAAAGTCCCCAATTTTAAATTATTTATTACTTCTAATTTTTTTTTGTTACTTCACAAGGATAAAAATTTTAATTTTTAAAAGAAGCTTAGTATTTTCTGTGTATAATGACCATAACGACATCTCTTAAAATAATTTAGTACTTATTTATACCATTTTTTTTTTTGTAAAATACAGTGTCAAAAGGGAAAACACCAAATAATTTTGACACTGAATTTGAACATTTAGATTTCAAACGCATTAATAGTTTGTGAATCGAAAGAGGTTGGAGAAGAAACAGTTATGAAACTTCAATTAAGCATAAGCAGAATTATGTGTCTTGGTTGTGTCTACTTTTAAAACAAGTAAAATCTTCAGATAATTTTAGGAGTGATTATGATTCTAAGTGAACGAGATTTAGCATTTCGAGGTTCCAGTGAACGAATTGGAGATGTTCATAATAAAAATTATTTAGGTATCGTAGAATTAATCAGTAAGTACTACCGTATATTAGACGATCATGTCAAGAAAATTCGCGAATCCCATTAGACAAACAAGTGTTTACAAGTTTATTCAAAATAAAATTCTTCAAGAGATTCGTGGGTCAAAATATTTTTCTATAATCGTTGATGAACTCTGAATTGTTCACATAGAGAACAAACCAGCCTCATTATTCGATATTTTTAATTAATTGATAATTCCAAGTTTTCAATTGAGGAGCGATTTCTCACTTTTGCTCTTTTATATGAAATGATATGATAACCGTGCAAATATGGCAGGACGGTATAAAGATGCACAAACAGTTCTACTAAATATAATCCTAACCGTGTTTATTCAAGCTCCGACAATCACACATTGAATTTGGTAAGAGTAGACAGTATGGGAACGTCTAAGGAATCCATTTTATACTTCGGAAAAATTCAACAAACGTATAATTTCTTTAGTGACGGTCCACAGAGATAAGAATTCCATATCGACAATAAGATGGTCTGCACGAATTGAAGCGGTAAGGCCAGTCGCAAACTATTTATCCAATATAACGGGCGCTGTATAGAGGAAGCAGAATTTCTTAATCTTCAACCACATGCACGTAGCGAATTATATTCTATAAAACAATATTTAGTTACCTTCCAATGTGCTCTATTATTAATGATACGTATATCAAAAGAAATATCAGAACATTCCGAAATTTCGGCTGTTTCAAACAATACCTAAAAAGAAAACGCAATGCTAAGGAACACTATAGAATTAATGTTTTCTTCAAAGGCGGTTTGAATCCGTGCATCAAATTTGTAATTTATTTCAAATTATTTAGATGTGTGACTGTGTTGCCACATTATCAGATTTATTTGAACGGATTTTAGGGTCTGTTTGTCGAATTATTTGTGGTTATGTTTGCAATTGAGCAAACTGAAATTGGTGTGACGTGAAAGAAAAGTGATATTAATATTTCAGAATAAATTATTTTAAATAGCTACAATGGATAAATTTTTGATTCGAACACCAATAGGTATAACTATTATTGTTTAAAGAAAACAATCACCTAAATAAATCATCCCTGAAATACATTAAACTTTAAATTTAATTTCCTTTAAATTATATAATTTATTTACCTAAAATTGTTAGTTCATTAATCATTAATAATATTAAAAGTTATTTAATACTAAAATAATACTTATCTGATTGTTTACCGCATCACTTTGACATAAATAATTATAAATGTCAAATTGAAGAGCGATTATAGTACTATTTACTCCTAATTTAGTAGTACCATATGCGAGAAACTCGAAAAATATCGATTTTTTCAGTTCAGTGTTGTTTCGAGCATACAGTTTGTGATAATTTTCTTTTCTTTTATTTTTTGTTTTCCATTTTGGATTCATTCTGTTTTTGACCTTTGTGAAATCAACAACAATAAAATTGTATTCCAAGAGAAAGAATATAAAGTGTTTTTCTTGTCGCTATTCCTGATATAGTTATTTATGGTACTAGTGAGCAAAACGAGATATTATCCACGAGGGATAAGTTTGTCCCACGAGGCGATAGCCGAGTGGGACATTATCCCGAGTGGATAATATCTCTTTGCTCACGAGTGCCATATCGCGTGTTTTATCCACTTTTGTTGAAATAAATTTCGTAAATTAATAAGAAATACATAGTTCCATTTTGTGTTTTCACAGTGGAGCATTGAATTTTGAAATACATTTTATCATAGTGACCGTTCTTTAAATTGTCATGGTGTACTTTAATTTAACTAATTTTTGGGATATAGTTTTTTCAATTTGACTACGAATAATTTTCCAATGACTACTCAACATTTTGTTATATCAAATATAACTCACGTTGTCCCTAGCAGCGTGTGTTATACAATATCAATTGGTTATTTTACATTTTCTTTATTTGAAATCAGCATAGTTATCGGGCTATTATATATCAAAAGTGGATAAAATACTTGTATATAGCATTATTTTCCGTGCAAATCATTATTTGTATAGTGATTGATGCATTAAGTGTTCGATAGAACCCATATATTGGAACATTTTTTGGTCCTTCGAGCCGGATGCGCTACAACGCGCATTCCATTTTGGTGAAAGCAACTATCCAGGATTAATCGGAGAAAATAAATATTCACTATCCGGTGAAATTATAACCAACCATATATAAGCTGAGTGAAACCAGTTGATGAGTAGCTTTATCCAGTTGTTGAAATCTACCATAAAACCAACATGTGATCCGGACAACCTTTGCTACCATTTTGCGATTTCATCAATCGGGAATCCATAAAACCAACACGTGATCCGGACAACCTTTGCCACCATTTTGTGATTTCATTAATCGAGAATCCATAAATCCAGGTATCCTGTTTGTTCTTCTAATTAACGTTAATTTTATTAAAACGCGTATTAACCGTTAAAGTAAATTTATTTCAAGTTTTACAAACTTACTTGTGCTTGAACCAATTTCACAAAATATTAGTACCAATCTTAAGAGTGAAGTGAAAATCCGAATATCCGATCAACGTTTCGTTAATTCCGATTGAAGTCTATATTTAAAATGGAGGCCTTGACGAAGCGTAAGAGTGTGATTAAAGGCCAATTTACCAAATTTGCTATTTATATCGCGGCTAAAGGTGCAGGTGCGACCTACGATGAATTAGCAATTCGTTTAACCAAAACTCATGAAATTTATAAACAGTTTGTCTCGGTTGAAAATGATATTTTTGAGGATTTTGGATGACAAGGTCGTTTCAGAAATGGACGCCATTGGCGAATTGTACTTTTCACTCGTTGCCAAAACACAAGCTCTCATTAGGGAAAAGTCGCTAACGTCCAATTCACCAATTAAATGTGATGATGCCGATACGTCTACAAATGTCACCCAGGCAGAGTTTCGTTCCGATTTTAAATTACCGCGATTGCATCTTCCATTTTTTGACGGGGATGTGAAACAATGGCACTCATTCTACGACATATTTATTTCAACGGTGCATGAGAATACAAACCTCTCGCCAGCACAAAAATTTAAATACCTTCTTGGTCAATTACGC
Source organism: Tipula vernalis (assembly GCA_958295665.1). Taxonomy (NCBI): domain Eukaryota; kingdom Metazoa; phylum Arthropoda; class Insecta; order Diptera; family Tipulidae; genus Tipula; species Tipula vernalis. The sequence goes on from OY282558.1 coordinate 275,952,429, forward strand.
GGAGCTGCATATAGATCAATTTGCCATGCTAACTATCTAGAAGCACTAAAACGTTTGGCTAAAAAATACTACAAAAAGAAAGGCATAGTTGAATGCTACATTCGCGAATTTCTTTCGTCACCGAAGTTTAATAAACCATCGTCCACAAATATTACAAGGCTCTATGATACCATAGATGAGACGGTTCGAGGATTAAAGGCGCTCGTAGAAAGGGCAGTCCAACGTGATCCATGGATAATACTTTTAGCATCCGATAAGTTGGATGAGCACACGAAGCAGCTGTAGAAGTAGGAGACCGCGGAAGATAATTATCTCACAATCGAACAATTTTTGGAATTCATAACCAAACGCACGAATTCACTAGAGGATACCGTTCCAAGACGAACCTTTAGTTCAAATCCACCATCATATCCAAAATCCTTTCATTCAATAGGGCAGCCACCCTCCCGTCCTCTTTGTGAAACTGAATCCTATTATTTGTATCTTTGTCCCAAATTTGAAGCGATGCCTATTAATCTATGTCGAGACTTCATCTCAGAATCAAAGCGTTGTTTTAATTGTTTGAGTGATCAGCATACCATTACAAGTTGTAAAACTAAAGGCACTGTAATAAATGTTCAAGGCGACATAATACATTACTCCAATGAATACTTCCGACATTCATTGAAGGCGATACAACAAATACTAAGATGAATATCCGATCGGAATTCACATTTTCATTTCCCAGTACCAATACTGAACCCGATAAATCAAGTTCAGCACACTCAGCTCTAACCATGTTTCAACTCCAAGATGAAGTTGAACCGAACAATCGAACCGAGGAATACTCCAGTGCAACTAACCCTGGTATTCCTATCTTACCAACCGCCAGATTTTCTATCCAAGATAAATATGGCAACTGGGTAACCTGTAGGGGCTTATTGGATTCAGGTTCAACACATAATTTCATATCAGAACGCCTTTTAAACCAACTGAAGATCCCTCGAAGTAAATCCAACATAATAACCAACACAATCAACAAATCACAAGCTGGCGTTTCAAGAGGTAAATCCTTCATCAAACTTCGATGATCATAGGCGATCATAGTTACCAAATGGATGTAGAGGTTTTCATTTTGCCGTCAATACCATCAAAATTACCGTCGGAGTTAATTGATAAGTCATTATTTGAATTGGATGAAAATATAAGACTCGCTGATCCAGATTTTAATGTTCCCGCAACAGTCGACATTTCATTGGGATGTGGAAGCATTCTTCCGGGTTTTATTGGATGGCAATATTCATAAAGGCTTGGGGTATCCTTGTGTCCAAAATTCCAAATTCGGATGGCTACTTGGAGGAATCATATCTAACTCAAAGGCATCCAGTTCCGTTCCAAACGCAAATATTATCAGATCGTCTCATGCTGAGGCACCCGAAATTCTTCACCTTATAGAAGCTGCAATCGAGCGTTTTTGGAAGGTTGAAGAAATTACTCCTGCTAACTCTCTAACCAAAGAAGAACAAAAATGTATTGACATATTTCATGCAACTACTAAATTACAAGGAAAAAAGACAATTAGTCAAAATGCCGTTTAAATTCGATGCACCCGGAGTTGGGGAATGTTATTCAAAAGCTCTGCGACGGTATTATTCCTTGGAGAACCGATTAAACCAAGATCCAAAATTAAAAACAGCCTACGCCGAATTTCTGCATGAGTATCTGAAGTTACAACACATGGAGTTAGTCCCAGCAGATGAATTATCTAAACCGCATAAGCAAATTTTCTATTTACCTCATCATCCCGTGGTTAGGGAATCCAGTTCTACCACGAAGGTTCGCGTTGTATTTGATGCCTCCGCCAAATCGAATAACGGCTACTCATTAAATGACAGTTTGATGGTCGGGCCGACAATACAAGATAATTTGATAAATTTGTTACTACGTTCAGGCAGATTTCTATTTCCGAGCTAGACCTGGATTACCATCGCATCCTATAGAGAGAAGATCCCAAAGCTAAATTGTCGCATTATCGTTTAAAGACCGTAACCTACGGTACATCACCAGCACCATTTTTAGCCACCGCCTCACTACGTTTTTTGGCAGATAAGTATGAAGAGACATACCCCGAAGCTAGCCAAATTATTAAATCTGATTTATATATGGACGATATGATGGACGAGAAATGATATCATGGGAAATTACGAATAATAGTCAAGTAATTGAGGCCATTGTTTTTGCATAAAACCGCACTAGTGCTTCCAAGCTTACCTAAAAATAACGTTTTGGAAACTGAGCAAATCGTTTCCACCTTTGTTTCAAACTCGGCACGTCATGAAGTTGTAACGGGGCTGATTTCTAAATTTTCAAATTTACGTACTTTAACTCACGTTTTGGCATTTATCCTACGATATAAAAAAAACCTGCAGTCGCGGAAAATAAATCGTAATTCTAGCAAAAATTTGTCCTTAGATGAGGTGTTAAATGCTGAATAATACCTATTTAAAGTTATTCAATATGAAACATATAACAATGAAGTCAATTTGTTATTAAATTCTAAACCACTACCAAAACAATCTAAAATATTTTCTTTATTTCCATATGTCGATAACAATGGGTTGCTACGAATGAGGGGACGTTTGGAGAATGCCAACGTTAATTATGACGTCAAACATCCAATAATATTACCGCACAACCACATCATTACTGAGCAAATAGTTCGGGAGATCCACCATAAGAACATGCACGGCAGCCACAAGTTGGTCCTAACCTTGGTAAAATAATGATATGCAATACTAAGAGCTAAAAATTTGATTCGACGAGTCATTCACCTATGCATCACCTGTCGTTGATTCAACACCAAACCAGAGCAGCAACTAATGGGTCAACTTCCTTACTGCCGAGTCAACCAGTCAGCTAGACCTTTCATTGAAGTTGGGATTAATCTAGCTGGTCCCTTTATGCTTAAAACCCATAAACGCCGTGGAGTTAAATCCTATAAAGCGTATCTCGTGATATTTGTATGTATGGCAACTAGAGCCACGTCGCTAGAAATAGTTACGGATATGACCCCAGATACATTTATTTCATCCCTAAAACGATTCAGTGCTTACGAGGATTGCCACAACACATTTATTGTGATAACGGGTCTAATTTAGTAGGAGCGAAACGCGAGCTCCAATATTTCTACAACCTATTTATGACCGAAGCCCAACAAAATCAAATTGAAGCATGGTGCACGGATAATCACATTAAGTGGCATTTTATCCCCCTGCAACCCCTACATTTGGTGGACTATGGGAAGCCACAGTCAAATCAAGTAAATAACATTTACGTCGCGTGATTGGAGATGCCTTATGTACCTACGAAGAGTTCCTGACCATTACCAAGCAAATAGAGGCATTATTAAATTCAACGGTTCTGGGAGACCTCCAGGATGACGAATGCGGTATCCCCTTACCCCTTCACATTTTTTAATTATGCAGCCGATGACCATGTTACCGGAACCCAACCTTCAACACTTAAAGATGTCCCACCTAAGTCCGAAGGCAATTGATTCAACAACTGATCCAAGGATTTTGGAAGCAATGGTCACAAGAATATGTCACATCCCTGAACAGATTTTATAAGTGGCATAAGGAGAATCATCAGCTTACTAAAGGAGATCTCGTACTACTGCGAGACCAGAATCTACCACCCACCAATTGGCCACTCGCAAGAATTTGTGAGACCATCCCGGAAAGGATCTGCTTATTCGAATTGTATCCTTAAAATTACAGAATGGAACCATTCTAAAACGCCCAATATACAAGGTTACCTTACTCCCTAAATTTGACTCTGATGAGTCAACGGCGGTGGTCTGTTTAAAGTAATTAATCACCTAAATAAATCATCCCTGAAATACATTAAACTTTAAATTTAATTCCCTTTAAATTATATAATTTATTTACCTAAAATTGTTAGTTCATTAATCATTAATAATATTAAAAGTTATTTAATACTAAAATAATACTTATCTGATTGTTTACCGCAACACTTTCACATAAATAATTATAAATGTCAAATTGAAGAGCGATTATAGTATTTACTCCTAATTTAGTAGTACCATATGGGAGAAACTCGAAAAATATCGATTTTTTCAGTTCAGTGGTGTTTCGAGCATACAGTTCGATTTTGGATTCATTCTGTTTTTGACCTTTGTGAAATCAACAACAATAAAATTGTATTCCAAGAGAAAGAATATAAAGTGTTTTTCTTGTCGCCATACCTGATAAATAATTGTATAAAGTATTATTTTCCTTGCAAATCATTATTTGTATAATGATTGATGCATTAAGTGTTCGATAGAACCCATCTATTGGAACAATTATTCATTGTTAATATATGCTATGTGAATAAACCTTGTGGATTTGTGCCACGATTTTTAATCTTTTTTTAAAAAAAAAAATCTGTTGAAGAACCAACCAACAGAAATAATAAAACGCAACCGGTATTAGAATTTACTGGAATTATTTTATATATGGTAGATAGTGATTTGGAATCTAGTTCCCCTACTCCTAGTACATCAGCATCTTTGCAATCAACAGAATCAAAACTAGAAGATAAAACTACTACTGTAAGATTAGATTTTTATGTTTTATGTTCCTTACTATTAATTGTAATTGTAAAATTTAAATTCTCTTCTAGAAGATGAAAAACCAAAGGCAACTACTCCATTTTGTGGGAAGCCGAAGTGGATTTAAAATTATGGCTTAAGAAAAGTGATAATAATTTTGCATTCTGTAAGGTACGCAACTGTGAATTAAAAGCTGGTGGAGGTATTACCGACTTAAAAATGCACGCCAAAACAAGTAAACACCGTGAAATATCAAGGGCCATTGATACACAATCGGCATCTAATAATGTTATTAAGGAATTTCTTAATAACGAAAAGAAAGTATCGAAGCTTGAAATACAACTGGCAGCATTCGGCGCTGAACATAATTTATCATTTATTGCGGTTGAAGAGCTGGTTTCATTTTTAAAAGTTGCGGTACCTGATTCCGATATTATAAAAAAAAATACCCTTAGTCGTACAAAAGCCACGGCAATTGTAAATAATGGAATCGGCCTGAGTCATTTTGAAGATTTATGTTATATTTTAAAAAACAATTTTTTTATGGCTGTATGTTGATGAGTCGACGAAGGTTTCGACATCAAAATAAGGGCAGATTTTAATGGACAAATTCAGGATTAATTTTTTAGGTTGGTGAAAATAGAACAATGCGATGCGACCGGAATTAACAGCAAAATTATAGAAATTTAAAAAAAAAACGAAATTAATTACAAAACTAATCTTATCGGATTTGCGGCCGATGGGGCAAATGTTATGACGGGGGCGAAACATTCCGTGGCGCAATTATCAAAGAAAGATTGCCCCAGTTTAATCACATTTAAATACATTTGTCATTCTTTCGCCGTTTGTGTCAAGTACTCAATGGATTCCCTTCCCTCTTATGTAGAAGAATTACAAGAGACATATATAGTTGTGTTCAAAACAGTCCTAAACGGAATGAATTATTCTCTAAAATTCAATCTCCCCTCGACTTCGAACCTCGCAAAATGCTTCACCCATCGCAAACTCGGTGGCTATCAATTGAAGCGACAGTGGTGCAATTGTTAAGTCGAATTGAGGCATTAAAACTGTTTTTCATTCGCGAAGATTTATTAACATTTTCCAAAACTCAACGTATAATTGATAATCTGTACAATCCTAAATTCGAACTTTATTTCAAATTTTTAAAGTTTATTTTAGCACATGTGAATAAACTTAATTGTCTATTTCAGAGTGTACGCAACCTCAAATTCACAATTTATATTTTGAAGTTTCTAGATTGTACATGAATATTTTATTAAATAGGAAATATTTACAGTGAAATGTTCAAAAAAAACCGATAATATATTGTCCAGTGGAAAAATTAAAAACTTGAACGATATTTATTTTGGAGCTGAAACTTCGACAGCACTTCAGTCAACTCACATATGGTATTGCCTTAAAGTGATGAAACAGATTTTCGAACAATTTATTAAAAAAATTTGATTTTTAAAATGAATTCCTGCAATCTATTGCAATGCTCGCTTCCAAAAACATTATTAAGAAAAATTGCCACAATTTCCAAATTTCAAATATTTCTTCCAAATATTTTTTATTTTGGAAAACCTGGATTTTGACAAATGGGATTTTGAAAACCGGGATTTTTAAAACTTCGATTTTGGAAACCGTCATTTTGAATTCGGGATTTTGAAAACCGGGTTTCATAGTACACCCAGAATGGATAGCCAGAATAACGATTTCAAGTCATCCGGTGTTCAATTTCATGCAATATTCATTGAGCTCAAAACGTAACTAATAATTTGCATTTGGATTAGCGCCTAGAGCGTCTTAGAGAGAGTTTTGTTTCATGAAGTATTTTCCATTTTTTGTGGGTAACAAAGTCCCCAAACATGATTTGTGCTGGAAATACGTTTTATGTCTCTATTACTGAAGTTATATGTTGAACCGAAACGTAACCGAACGAGTTGTGAACTGAAAATTGACTGAACGAACCTTTCAGTCGAAAGTTACATGTGTTTCCAATTTTGTGACCCAGATGACGTTTAAATTTCAAATCGTATAAAAACAAAATTAAAAGTAAACAAAAACAAAGCCAACGCATCTAATAAAACATCCACTTCGTCAGTTTACCACAAATTGCTTTTTTTAAACTCATTGTGTGTTTTGTACTTCAATTGAGGATTTATTCTTCTAACTTCTTACTTGAAATAAGCTTGGGAAAGCTTGTCATTTCAGTCAATCGAAAGTTACATGTTAGACCGAAAATTAAAACCGAGTCATCCAACCTATGTAACTAAAATATACGATCTTGTTGAATTTTTATTGAATGATTCGTTTAGTAAAACGGATATAAATGCTTTAACAGAAATGACAAAAACTCACCACACCAAATATATCAATTGTTTTGACACGAATTTGAGTTCAAAATACCACTTTCTCTGTCACTACCCATGTCTAATTGAATATTCTGGCCCATTGAAACCATTTAGTTGTATGCGAATGGAAAGTAAAAATAAGCAAGTAAAAGAATATTCAAAAGTTTGTAATTCCCGAATTAACTTACCATTATTTCTAAGTAGAAAATACTGTTACAGCTTCGCATTGGATATAATAACTAGTCATCCATTCAAAAATCGTATTGAAATAATTAAAACTAAAACAGTAATTTAAATATGGATCGTTACTTAAGAAATAATGTATTACATTTACTTTCCGTAGTTCGCTATAAAGGAACATTATTTAAAAGAGGATGGATCATCTAGTTATATGTAAATATGTATGTGTTCATTTTATTAAAGGATTTGTGAAAATAAAATTATTATTCTCATTGTTTATTATTGTTATTTTAATTAAATTTTATTTTTAAAATAATATTTTATCAAATTTATGAATTGAAATAAATATGCTTACATTTATTGATAATTAATAATGCACCAAATTTATTATTTATTAAGATATGGAATGACTGCTGCTTGTATAATTAATGGAAACAAATTAAATAAATTATACTTAAAATTAAGTTAAATAAGCATTTTTATATATAATTCATTCCCTTCCAACGTATGAATAATCGTTTAGTTCTTCACAACTTATTCTTAACTAAACATTAATAGTGTTAATTGTATACAGAACTTGCATAATTTACTCTTATCAATTCCTGAATTACGCTTAACTAATAATACAACCCTCAAATTTAAAGAATAAATTCAACTATACTTTACTCTACCCTTACCTTATTGTAACAAAATTGATCCATAGTCTACGTATAAATTAATTCTTAAGATTGTGCTATTTATGCATTATTAAGTCTAATAAAGATTAATAAAATGAATAAGCAATGTATCTTGAAAATTGCATGCATCACTCTATAATAAGGTATTATTATTCCTAAGCAAGGAACGGTTGAAAATGGAGCATAATTTTTGTATGGAATATTCCTTATGTGAATGTTATATCCAAATTTTTCTCTGGATGTGTGGGCCTCGAGAAATATTTTTGGCCCGGGCTCCATTGAAGCTCTCTCCGGGCCTGGTCATAAAAAAATTGCACGAGAAAACTAGTATGTAGATGTATTATTGTGACTATGTATTATTGTGTGTTTTAGAACGGATATTATAATTAGTATTCAAATATTATGTTAATCGTGCTTACAGAAATAAAAAATGCTACAAAAATAGAAATGTTTACAGAAATAAAATTCAATTGTAGACTTGACTCTGGAGAGCTCAAAAAAGTTTCGACTCAAAAGAGTTCTAATAAACTAATAATAAATAATTAAGTTAAATAATAATTAAGTATCAACTTTCAAATAGTGTAAATTTAAATTATTGTTATTATTATTTTTCATTTTTCTACTAAAGTGAAAAACAAAACTCGCGCGCCATATTGATTTAAGGTTATAAAAAAACAATAAAAAAGTCCAAAGAAATTATATCCTCATTCTGTAAAATATTGCGTATTTTTTTTTTAAATTTGTTGTTGTATAAGCTGCGCAATTACAGACAATTTTATAGCCGCAAAGATCAAGCCACAAAATGGTTGAGTTTGCAAGTTATAGGACTTCGTAGTTTTCAAGTTATCGACAATTAATTTGATTCTGTACGTGATTTGATTTATTTTGGTTTTGCCCACAGTAACATAAAGTAACATAATAATAATCAAATCAAGATTTAAGGCTGTTTTCGAAACGAATACTTATTTGTGGGACTTAACTTATTCAATGTTATTTCTTATGGAATAAGTTAGGTTCCACAAATAAGTATCAGTTTCGAAAACAACCTTAATTTTTATTTCCTTAAGCCCAGTTTACACTAGTTGGTTTCACAGCGAAAATCGGTCGCTATGAACACAAATCAGTGGTAGGTATAAGAGCTGAATCTTGTTTATGTTCACAATTGCATTTACCCTTCATGATACTCGTATTTTCTATAACATAAAACACCTAATTTATAAATTCAATTTATTGCGGCGAATTTCCATAGAAACTGTACTTATTTAAAATGAAAATCACAAAAAGTGAAGACTTGGAGAAATTAAAATGAACAAAAAGCATTCGAAAATGAACAAACATCGTTAAATCTATAAGCACCAATTATACATGTACTTTCTATATGAGTATTTATATTATCCATTCCTTTCCGTTCCTACTCGTACCGACACAGCCACATATTGTTGAAAAGAATGTTTTGTCTGATATCTGAAAGCCAAAAAATACGAAAGAATAGCGAAACAAACAAAAATTGTAAATTGCTACTAAAACATTTTTGTATTTTTGTGTGCTATCTTTACTCTATACGTAACCCAAAGATACGAATATATAATGATAATCATACGAAGAAAATGCCTGAATTGAAAGGTACGGATAGTATAAATTGATGATGTCTGACACGATACGAGTAGGAACTGAAAGGAACTGAAAATATGAATCCACCTTTACAGTATCACATTTAAATCAAGTTAAAAATAAAACACAGTTGTGTGTTATAGTATTACGTAAAGGTACTTTGTACTATTGGAGCAAACAACATTTCTGCATAATATTTAATTAATTAATTTTTATTAACGATTACTAAACCGCTTTGAAAATTCAGCGAGTGTGCAGCGCGAGTTGAATTATCCACGACGATTTTAACATATAAAAACCTAGCGATTTATTAATTAGAGCACTTGTTGTAGTTAGTGTTATAACTGGCGTACATGTTACATGCGTAAAATCATACCATGTATTTCAATATACCTTGCACACACATATTGGTACAAATAAAGTTGTCGCAAGCTTGTGTTTTTTTTGTGTACTGAAAAATAGTGAGAAACTCTCCTAAACATTGCTCTATATTCGCGCCATTATTCAACATGCCCAATTAAACTAAATTTTTGTTGAATAAAATCTTTACGATTGTTACCGATGCCAAAAACGGTCAAAAGAAACTATTTAACACTATACGTACTATAATAACTCAACAATGTTCTTTTATTCGTACTAATGATTTCAATTACGTATACATACGAGTACATACATACATTACGGTTAGACAAACGAATCAAAAAAAAAGTATGACCTAATCAAACAACGTTTACATCAATTTTTCATTTTTTTCCCATAAATTATAGTTTATGTTCAATATTCAAATCAATTAAATAATTCTAAAATTAAATCATGGGAAAATATTAAATTAAATTCGTGTTATTTTTAATTTCTTTTACAATTTTCTACACATGTATCATCACATCAAAAAGTAAAATAAAAAATTTTAATAATTTATATAAAAACTTATAAATAAATAAAAAAAAACGTTTAGAATTTTGGTCACATACTAAAGTTCTTAATAACATCCCATAATTATGCATGCATCTGAATTTATTAGATTGTGCATTGTGAATATTTTATTACTGTTAACAATTTTTTTCTTTTTTGTATTAAAGCAATATTTATTACTATTTTATTATTAATTATAGGAATATTTAATTCAGGTGGTTGATCAACCAGGTACAATCTTTACCATGTTTTGAAGAGACTGTCATATAAATTCAATTATTTTCTAATATTAAAAAAAAAATGTGATCATTTTTTTTACAAAGTCGATTTAAAATTCTAAAAATGTAATAGTTACAATGTGTATGTAATAAATAAGAAAAAAATAAGACCAATCAAATTAGGAAAAAACAGCCTACATCTAAAACAGAGAAACACGTTGACAAGATGGTATTATACTCGTAATTACCATATTTTTGTGGCTAGTGTTTTTTATTGTTACTTCCATTCATTAAAGTCTATCAATTTAATATTATATAGAAAAACAGAAAATCTAAAAAAAAATATTAAATTGGATGGTAAATTTGATATCTTTACTAAACACAAAAGGTAAAAAAATAAATTCTTATAAACTTAGGTATCTTTCTCTCTGTTTTTAATTTCTTTTGAAACACCTGAAGAATATAAATAAACAAATAAAATACACAAAAACAAAATGAAATTGATAATAAATACTAAGAAATTTGTTTGACATTAGATTTTATTGTTGTTTTTTAATTTTTTGTCGTTTTGCTCATAAATTTTATTTGTACGAGCGTATAACGATAACACAAGGGACACACGTTTCCAACAATTAGGGATGTATCATTTTTATTTAAAATTCATGCCTTGCCAGACTTTGGGTCTCATATAAAGTCGTTGATTCTTTACAAGAAATGGAAAAAGCAATTAAATTGTGTAATCAAGATTTTTATTGTATGACATTTAAATGCTGTAAATTCTGGATAAATCTTTTCTGTCCCTAAATCTTTATCTTAATGCCAAATAATATTACATATATGTATATAAATATATATATATATATATATATATATATATATATATATATATATATATATATATATATATATATATATATATATATATATAATATATATATATATATATATATATATATATATATATATATATATATATATATATATATATATATATATATATATATATATATATATATATATATATATATATATATATATATATATATATATATATATATATATATATAAATATATATATAAATATATATATAAATATATATATATATATATATATATATATATATATATATATATATATATATATATAATATATATATATATATATATATAATATATATATATATTAGGAGTACAAATTGAAAATGCGGGATTTTTTTCTATTTTTGAACGTTTATTCTGAAAAAATGGTAACAAATGAATTATCCATCGCTAGCCACAACTTTTTCCCATCTTTCTGGCAATTTACGGATACCGTCGCGAAAAAATTCGGCCGGCTTGGCTGCTATCCAGTCATCGACCCATTTTTGGGCTTCTTCGTAAGAATGGAAGCGCTGGTCAGCTAGGCCATGTGTCATCGATCGGAAAAGGTGGTTCGGAAGGAGCAATATCTGGGCTATACGGCGGGTGGGGCAAGACTTCCCATTTCAGCGTTTGTAGGTATGTATTAAAACTTCCCGCAAATGCTGTTTTGTTGGCACGAAACTCGACATATTGAGAGCTCAAAAAAACTATGAATTTGACACTGCGACAAATTGACACATACTGAAAATTAAAGCTATAAGACGTAGCTTTGACATGAACATAGTAACAGTACTGCCTGATGCGTATAGCGTTAGTAACGCCATCTGTTATCAATCCCGCATTTTCAATTTGTACCCCTAATATATATATATATATATTATATATATATATATATATATATATATATATATATATATATATATATATATATATATATATATATATATATATATATATATATATATATATATATACATAAATTAAAAATGTTTTTTCCAAACAACTCAACTAGTTTAAATGGAAAAAGTGTTGTGACACCATTGCATTATACTTCCTTATGTACTATTAACCTACTACACCAAATTTTTGCTGTAAAATATAATAATCTTTTCCTGTTTCATTGACATATTGATTTGGCAATAGAGCTGGAATCTGACCTTGAACATGATCCATCGCTCTGTCTGGAAAAAACAATAATCACTATTTTAACTAGCAAAGTGGCTGCAATGTCTTTTATCAGAGCCTTCTAGAATATAGAGCCATAATCAAAATGACGTATTTTGTAGAAGCTTTTTTAGGGGTATGACTTTTCACTGATTTCCATAGGATTCCATAGTAAAAGTGGTGTTTTTTAGCTTCAAGTTTTTCAATGAAAAAAGCCAAAATATTTTAAAACGTTTATATAAAAGTTGTCTACGTATCTATAACAACAATATACAAGAAGGTTATATTGTTATTAAATAAATATTAATTGCAGAAACAATAAAATTAAATTATTTCTAAAATATATTTTTCGAACTTTCATTTTGAAAAATTCATCAAAGTTGGCTCTGACAAATTAAAATAATACTTGCTAAATTTATCTTTAGTTTCACTAGTGTACGTAAGATGTCTAAAATATTTACAGAAAAATACGAAAAAAAATTATTTAGTCACAAAATTATCACTCACACTTAATATTTTGTGAATTTGTTTTGCCTTTCCTACAATTTTTTTACTTGAAATTTCCTCAGATGGTAATTTTTGGTATGATTTTACCAAATTTTTACGACCATTACTGCCATCTATGTAATGTATATAGACTTAATGACCAAACGAATTGTAGTAAGCTTTTATTTTAATTTGACCAGAATGCTGTTTTTATGAAATTTTTTAATATTTTGGTTTAAATAATTCAATTATTACAAGAAAATGAAAACGATTTACTTAAACGACATTCATATATGTTGAAATTCAAATATTTATGAAAGTATTTTAGAAATCATAATTAAGAATTTGTAACGTTTTGATTTAAAAATTTGTCTTCGGAAAAAAAGTGATTTCCCGTATGTTTTGTGTATTTTACTATGAAAAGTTTGGTTTTTTCGTCGTTTCTAATTCCTTTATAAAAGCTGTGTTTTTTAAACTATGGCTTTGTATAATCAAGGTTGCTGTGCTCAAATTCGATGAAAAGCTCTAGTATGCTGGAATTTCGTTGAAAACATGAGACCAAAGTAGCACCAGATGGTCGACGAGTTATTACTCAAGCAATTTTCGTTTCTGGTGCTCCATTAGGCTCAACCATTAAGTCGGCTTATATTGATTTGTTCAAAAAATTGCAACCGTTCTGTAAACTTCCTTCGAGATACCAACTTTACAATCAATTGTTGGGCCTGGAGTACCATCGCGTCGAAGGGTCAGTCTTACCAAAAATTGACATACGCAGGGACTCCATAACAAATTATGTCATCAATACAATACACCCCAAGCCTTTTTTCTATAAATCTTCTCACTAAGGAAAATCAACATTTGGCTTTGAAAGTTGCTCTTCGAGAAAGCTGAAGCGGTGTTAAAAGACATCGAGATTTCTAAATTTATTGTACTTATTACTGATAATGGAACGAACAATAAATCTTCCCGAAAAATGGGTAACAAAAGCTATCCCTATATTACCGAGTTTGGGCGCATCTGCCATGAACTTAATTTGCTCATTGTCGATATCTTCTAAATTCAGTCTATCAATAGTTTGAAATATTCAGTCAATCGTACGGATGGTTTCGGAAATTAAAAAACTCGCACATTTTTTATGCTACATTCGATCTTCATTTATGCTATATCAGGTATGCCCTGAAGGCGCTGGCTATCGAAGACGAAGTAAAGTCAGTCCTATTCGAAATTGTTCACAATGTACAACCTCCGAATGCTAAATGGCCATCTTGTTTTGAGTGTTTGCTGGTTTGTCTAAAGTGGTGTACAGTTTTGTTAGTATAAAACAAACATTTGAACCAATTTTCCACTACAATTTTCGAAGTGAACTTTTTTCACGACCGTTTGTTGTTGCAAGTGAGCAGCTCTCTGGTAAACTTGGTGGGCGGGTTTTGTTTTCTACTTCACCTTTAAGTGCTTGGATGCAATATTTTGAGCATGCCTGCATCGAGAGCTGCAATGGAAAGCACATTCAGTATTTATGGTTTGACACACATAGCTCAAGACGTAATCCTTTTACTGTTGATCGTGCAGGAAAACTAACCTAAATTTTGTACAACTTAAACCTATCGAGATCGAACGTAGGAAGTGTGGATAACGAAGATGATGTTATTCTTGCTGAATCAAATACAAATTATTATTAATGGATGAAGCTGCATAATGTTATTCGCTTGAAGAAGAGGATGACTTGGAGGAAAGTAAGAATAATTCGGGTAATGATGATGTTGATGCTGGGGATGATAAATGCGTCAGCGGGGATGAACAATACATTTATTAAAGAGTTTAATTGATCATAAACTCATATTTATGTAAAATTTATTATTTATTGTAGGCGTTGAAGACGACCTTGCCGTCCTTCGACGTCTACCGATGAATACCACAAGGATGTCAAGGATTTGGTTCTCAAAAAACGTCGATTGACAATTAGATATCTTGTTGACATCACAAAAGTTTTAGGAAGAAAAGTCTTGGTTTTTGCATCATGATAATGCACCGTCTCACACTGCATTGGTTATAAGTGACTATTTGGTAAAAAATTCGACCCATATTGTTTCGCAACAACCCTTTGCTAATTTAGCTCCGCTTGACTTCCGGATATTCCTGAAACTCAAGAAACCGCTCCGGGAACGTCGTTTTGACACTTTAACGTTCAATAGACTTTAACAACTGTTTCGAAAACTGGAAAAAACGTTGGCATAAGTGTTTTGTATCCGAAGGAGATTACTTTGAAGAGGATGAAATATTTTTGAAAGAATAATAAGCCGTTTGTATTTTATTGAAAAATCTTACTACTTTTGTCCAGATGTCAAAATTTTACTAATGTTCTTTGGTACAAATTGGAATTAAAATATTGAATAAAAGGTGTTACCTATTTTACCCGTGTTACCGGTAATATTACCAAATTTAAAAATATCGGAAATTTTACAAAAACTAGTGATGTAAAATTACCGATATTTTTTTAATTTGGTAACATTACCGGTAACATGGGTAAAATAGGTAACATGATTTTTATTCTATATTTTGATTCCTTTTTCTACAAGAAAGAGTTTTAAAATTTTGACATATGGACAAAAGAGGCACAGCTACTTGATCTGCATCTAAACATATTTAAATATTTCAGAAAGAGAAAGTTTGTCTGTATTAATTAAATTCAATAAGATTGTTTCGGCTTTTTATAGACAAAATATATTAAAAATAATGGCATTCACAACAATTTCGACTTGTTTATCAGAAAAAATGAAGAGGCCAATCATTTATAAATATATCTACCAGAAAAAGTAGAAATATCAAAATCCCACCCGTACTTTAACCCGTGGTCAATACAAAGTGTATCGACTCCAAAAATGAAAACTTTCCTTGAGCTTTCTCTGTGGTAGTTTGGTTTCGTACTGATAAGTTCGTACAAACAAAAAGTTCGGTCTACTCATCAGGTAGCTACGACCAAACTACAAAAATAAAATTCTAACTTCATACATTAAGTATGAGGCAAGAACGCATTGATTTAGCGAATTATAAAATTCACCAAATCAAAAAACTCAAGGAAATCTCATTTCTGTGTGTTTTATGCCCACACAAATAATAGAAAGAGAAAGTTTGTCTGTATTAATTAAATTCAATAAGATTGTTTCGGCTTTTTATAGACAAAATATATTAAAAATAATGGCATTCACAACAATTTCGACTTGTTAATCAGAAAAAATGAAGAGGCCAATCATTTATAAATATATCTACCAGAAAAAGTAGAAATATCAAAATCCCACCCGTACTTTAACCCGTGGTCAATACAAAGTGTATCGACTCCAAAAATGAAAACTTTCCTTGAGCTTTCTCTGTGGTAGTTTGGTTTCGTACTGATAAGTTCGTACAAACAAAAAGTTCGGTCTACTCATCAGGTAGCTACGACCAAACTACAAAAATAAAATTCTAACTTCATACATTAAGTATGAGGCAAGAACGCATTGATTTAGCGAATTATAAAATTCACCAAATCAAAAAACTCAAGGAAATCTCATTTCTGTGTGTTTTATGCCCACACAAATAATAGAAAGAGAAAGTTTGTCTGTATTAATTAAATTCAATAAGATTGTTTCGGCTTTTTATAGACAAAATATATTAAAAATAATGGCATTCACAACAATTTCGACTTGTTAATCAGAAAAAATGAAGAGGCCAATCATTTATAAATATATCTACCAGAAAAAGTAGAAATATCAAAATCCCACCCGTACTTTAACCCGTGGTCAATACAAAGTGTATCGACTCCAAAAATGAAAACTTTCCTTGAGCTTTCTCTGTGGTAGTTTGGTTTCGTACTGAAAAGTTCGTACAAACAAAAAGTTCGGTCTACTCATCAGGTAGCTACGACCAAACTACAAAAATAAAATTCTAACTTCATACATTAAGTATGAGGCAAGAACGCATTGATTTAGCGAATTATAAAATTCACCAAATCAAAAAACTCAAGGAAATCTCATTTCTGTGTGTTTTATGCCCACACAAATAATAGAAAGAGAAAGTTTGTCTGTATTAATTAAATTCAATAAGATTGTTTCGGCTTTTTATAGACAAAATATATTAAAAATAATGGCATTCACAACAATTTCGACTTGTTAATCAGAAAAAATGAAGAGGCCAATCATTTATAAATATATCTACCAGAAAAAGTAGAAATATCAAAATCCCACCCGTACTTTAACCCGTGGTCAATACAAAGTGTATCGACTCCAAAAATGAAAACTTTCCTTGAGCTTTCTCTGTGGTAGTTTGGTTTCGTACTGAAAAGTTCGTACAAACAAAAAGTTCGGTCTACTCATCAGGTAGCTACGACCAAACTACAAAAATAAAATTCTAACTTCATACATTAAGTATGAGGCAAGAACGCATTGATTTAGCGAATTATAAAATTCACCAAATCAAAAAACTCAAGGAAATCTCATTTCTGTGTGTTTTATGCCCACACAAATAATAGAAAGAGAAAGTTTGTCTGTATTAATTAAATTCAATAAGATTGTTTCGGCTTTTTATAGACAAAATATATTAAAAATAATAAAAATATATTTAATATATTTTGTCTATAAAAAGCCGAAACAATCTTATTGAATTTAAATATTTCAGTTCAAAAATAAAAATAAGGAATATTGTATTTCAGTGTAAAACAGTAATCAGTGAATAATACATTTTCTATAATTATGAATTAGCATTTTAGCAATCAATTAAACCATTATGTAAGTCATCGCCGCCGACGCGTTTCAGCGTGTTTTTTTATTAGCTCCGGATAGCAAGCTATCGGGAGCACAAGGGAAATCTCTATTGAAAGTTGTTCTATTATACACATGTGTCGCTAATAAACAAAAAACTAAAATTTTACCTAACTTCATGCAGTTGTATGACATTTCTTCCGAATAAAAAATCGGACTAAAAATATCTAAAAATCATCAGAAGATTGTTGAGGAATAAGGAAATGTAGTAGCTGCAAAGAGATTTTTAAAAGTTGGAAGGCAAAAGGATAATCGAGATGCATCATTATCGGAAGGTGACGAAGATAAATAATATTTTGATGAAATGGACATGCCTGGTACAAAAGTCAAGTCGATTCAAAATAAAGAATTACTGTACTTATTCTACGTATACGTGAATACACAGCTTAATATCACGGAAATCTGAACCCCAATTCGGCATATTATGATCCAAAACACGTTCTATGAGGAATATTCCTGATCCAAAATCACATCCTGAAGAGTAAATAATTTTTGTTTGCTAAGTTTAGAATTAAATAAATTAATTAATTTTATTATTTTAGAGTTGAGTTGTGTACTGGAGACATGGAAAAATATTCTAAAGCAGAACTATTTGCTTGGGAAGCTTATGGAAAAATATTCTCCAAGTGGAAAAATTATTAAAGGACAAGAGAAACAAATCATTCGAAGCCGATATGAAAAGATGTACATATATTAAATAATCACTGAATATATTAAAAATAATCCAACATGTATTTATGCTTCTTAAAAAATTGTTTATCTTCCACGATTTGCAGTAAGGCTAATTTATTTTATTCAAAGATTCAGTTTTATTAAATCACAATTTGTATACTCCTTCGAATATAACTTACAAACTTAAATCGTTTGCTTGCTGTTCGTTAAACAATCTTGACATGTTACATGACCGCAAATTAAAATTTTGTACAAGGTAATTCCGCTGCCGCTAGATAGTAAACATTTTACAGCAATCCGAGTAACAATCTTCACCTATTTCCCCTTCTCAAACTCTAGCCTTTTTAGCCTTGCTTGAAACCCATTAAATAGGCCAGACATAACTGCGGCGTTATCCGATCCTAGATAGGCCCATTCTGCACCGGGATTTGCAATAAATACAATTGGTTTAAAATACTACTAAAAATAGAGAGTCCCTTTTAGTTAGATTCAAAAGACCTGAATACCTATGTCTTGGTGAACATTTTCTCCGATCAAAAATGCGAGCTACCAAAGCCAATGATTTTGGCGCACCACTTTGAATAAATTCCATTCATTTCAGCTGTTTTTCGTTTTTTGAGTATCGATTATCCATTTCTTAAATTATTAGTATTAAATGCCATGAAAAATATTAAAAAGGCTAGAATTTGTGGAAGGTAAAGGGAAACAGGCGAAGATTGTTACTCGGATTGCTGTAAAATGTTTACTATCTAGCGGCAGCGGAATTACCTTGTACAAAATTTTAATTTGCGGTCAGGTAACATGTCAAGGTTGTTTAACGAACAGCAAGCAAACGATTTAAGTTTGTAAGTTATATTCGAAGGAGTATACAAATTATGATTTAATAAAACTGAATCTTTGAATAAAATTAATAAGCCTTACTGGAAATCGTGGAAGATAAGAAGCATAAATACAATTTGGATTATTTTTAATATATTCAGTGATTATTCAAATACATATATGTATGTACATCTTTTCATATCGGCTTCGAATGATTTGTTTCTCTTGTTCTTTAATGATTTTTCCACTTGGAGAATATTTTACCATAAGCTTCCCAAGCAAATAGTTCTGCTTTAGAATAATTTTCCATGTCTCCAGTATACAACTCAACTCTAAAATAATAAAATTAATTAATTTATTTAATTCTAAACTTAGTGAATAAAAATTATTTACTCTTCAGGGGCCCTATTCTCGAATTTCACATCCATTTTCCACATGTGGACATCAGTCAAAATTCATAAAAATGGAATTTTTTTGGCACTAAGGGAATATTTCCGAATGGATAAAAGCAGGTGGAAGAAATTCTCCATATAGGAAAATGGCCATGTATCAAGTGTTTTATATACCAATTAAAATTTCCGAAAGTTTTGATGAGTTTTCACAGATGTCTGCATGTGGAAAATGGATGTGGTGTTTTGGATCATAATATGCCGAATTTTGGTTCAAATTTCTGTGATATTAAGCTGTGTCTTCACGTATACGTAGAATATGTACAGTAATTCTTTATTTTTAATCGACTTGACTTTTGTACCAGGCATGTCCATTTCATCAAAATATTATTTATCTTCGTCACCTTCCGATAATGATGCATCTCGATTATCCTTTTGCTTTCCAGCATTTAAAAATATTTTTGCAGCTTCTACTTTAACGTATTCCTCATCAATATCCCGATGATTTTTTATTTGGAAGAAATGTCATACAACCATATGACATTTGAATTTGACATCCATCAAAATTTGTAAACCAAAATGAAGTTTGCCACAATTTGGGTTGTACAAAAATCAAATATATTTCAAATTTCCCTTTGCTCCGGATAGCAGCTCCAGATAAATAGGTAGAGCTAAATATTTTTTTATAAGTTTTTAGTTAAAAAGTTGAATTAAAAATTATAGATTAATTTTAAATAAATTAGTTATATGTATAAATAGCTTGTCAAACATTAGTATTATAACAGAAAATTAGCTGCTCCGGATACCAGCTATCCGGAGCTAATAAAAAAAACACGCTATTTATCATCCTCAGCATCATCCTCATCCATAATCGAAGTATTCATAGTTTCCTCTAGGTTACCTTCTTGTTCTTCTTCAAATGCATATACATCTTCATCAGTTACTAACTGATCGGTATTTGATTCCGCAGGAAAAGTTTCATCTTCATTATCCAAAGTTCCGGTGTCCGATTTTGATAGGTTCAAGTTGTGCAAAATATATGTTAGTTTTCCCGCACGCTCTACAGTCAATCGATTGCGTTTTTGGCTGTGAATAAAACCGTAGGTACTAAACATCCTTTTCGTAGCAGCTGTCGATGCGGGCATGTTCAATATATCAACCGCCAACGCACTTAAATGTGATGTAGAACATACCCCGGCCCACCAAATCTCACCAGAAATCTGCTCACTTGCAACTACTACTACTTCACTTCGCACATTGTAATGTGCCAACGACTCAATTATTTTGGTGCATTTATTATATTTTGGGTGGAATTCTGTGATATTAAAAATAAACTCAGTTGCCTCAAGTTTTTGTGATTCTGAAAGATTATTTACTCGACTAGCTGGCTCAAGCAAATTTGCCGCATAATGAAGCGGTCGCAAGCATTTTTTGGCCCGTGAAGCGAGAATGCTTATAAGTTCTTCATAATTGGCGCATTTATTTTGTTCAAAAGATTGTTTTGTATTAACAAAACAGTCCACGACTTTGGATAAAACTGGTTTCTTGTCGTTTTCAAAAAAAGATTTGCATTTAGCAATCGGAGAAAGCAAACAATAAACAGTTTCGACTTTTTTCCAAAACGTTTCAGCTTAAGTGCAACATACTGTGATTTGCGGTCGCGTTGTATGCGCTCGAAGATATATGTATATATATATATATATATATATATATATATATATATATATATATATACACATATATATATATATACATATATATATATATATATATATATATATATATATATATATATATATATATATATATATATACATATATATATATATATATATATATATATATATATATATATATATATATATATATATACATATATATATATATATATATATATATATATATATATATATATATATATATATATATATATATATATATATATGTTTATATGTATATACTATAGGTATATACTCGTATATATTATAGGTATATACTCGTATATAATGCTGCCAATTTTTTGTCAAGACTGCAGGCTCCACTTATCATGTCGAACTTGCTGGCTCTTGTATCGAAGCATAATCCCCTAATATTCTCGGTTGTATTCCAGTCTTCAAGCCTTTTAAATGCCATCTCACACTGCTCTTTACCTGTTCCTTTTATTCCATGTTTAATCAGAGGAACTCCTAACAATTTGATTTTACCAAAATCGGATTCTCTGTTATATATTTTTACATTTCGCCATTCTAATGTACAGTTAGAATCGAATAAAGACTGAAAGATTTAAATATTTCATCATTAAGTTCCTTCTAGTCGTTGTCAATTGATGATCTCTTTGGAAACTGCAATTGAATCTAAATCATGCCTTAATGCATGTGCCATGGCTCCGATTACAACAGCAGCTCCTGAATTTATTATCTTTAATTGATTCAGCGCACTTACTACATTCTTCTCCCACTGCCAGCTGGTGTCCGAAACGATTAAGCTTGTATTTGTTTCTTATGATGTACATGTTGAAGCTTGTGGATTACTAATTGCGATTGTGGAATTGCTCTCATCCATTGGTTGCAACGAACAAACATTAAAATCGTTGATTTTTAAAAACCCGCAACTATGACGGAGCAATTTCAAACAGTTTCCATCCATCTTGTAAGAAAATTTCTATTTTATTTGTTTCAGTTTCACATTTTCTATTAACATTTTTTTTAAAATGCCGATATGTGTCATCTGTCATGTAATTTTATGATTTTACTTTCTTTTTCTCTAGTAAAATAAAGTATGGTAATCATGAAAATTTTGGACCTTAAGATTTTTAGAGATTTATTTGTTTTGAGGTCCCCTGAGTCCGATAAAGTGGGTTTCGAAATGGTGTCTGTCTGTCTGTCTGTCAGTCTGTCAGTCTATCTGTGTCCTCTCTACAGCCCAGATGGTTTAACTAATCGAACTGGAACTTTAGATTTAAGCTTTTTTGATAAATTGGGAGGTCCCAGTGAATTTTACTCCAAATCGGCTAACCGGAAGTGGCCACTCCCTTGGTCCAGAAAATTTATTTTGCAAATATCTTAAAAAGTATAGGGTTCACAAAAAACTACTTAATATAAAATGTTTCCAAAAATTAAAAACAAATAAAAATAAAAAATAAAAAAAAAAAAATTTAAAAATTTAAAAATTAAAAAAAATTAAGAAAAAAAAAAGTTGGCCACATCTCCATTTTTTTTATAATATTCCTCTTCTCCTGATAAGAAATCCCAAATTTCTGCCTCATAGTAGCCAGCTCATTCGCAACCGTGCTACCTTGCACATTTATTCTCGTATTTGTCAGCTTGTGAAGGAGTCGATTAATTACTTCTCGATTCGTTGGAAGGTTATCATCCAATAGATTCACTTACGAAATTTACTTATATTAGCGAAAAATATTAGACATGAGATTAAAGATACTAAATGCCTAATAATACTTACCAATTAACCAACACGTTACTTTCCATGATTATTAAGCACATATTGATGAAATTTTCAAACTTCATTAACTTCCACAACACAGTAAAAATAATTATATTTTGTAAAAATTATTTTATTATTCGCATAAAGATGTTGCTGGTCCAACTTCTAAAAGAATAATCATTGTTTAAACTAAAATGAACCTGTGTATTTATATAGAGAATTTCTTCCCTAGCGACAAATTGTTACTCATCATGAATCATTTGAAAAACAATATCATAGAATTAGGTTTACACATAAAACAGTAGTACATGTGTTTGATTGCATTTTGCTTACCTTCACAAAAATACACTAAATAAGTGCACATACAATAAAACAAGTGTTTTATTGCAGATACGTATGCAGGTCCAAATGATATTTTCGTCGTTAAGGCTATACAATTATTTATGTTTTTAAGGGCCCAGCCCACCAAGGCACCCTTTACTCTTTCGCAGTTCATTTTATCGTCCTACTTTAACACGCCGTAGTAGTCAAATCGAAGACGTACGTCTATATACCGGCTATTGTTTAAACCACTGCACATTCCACTGCTTCATGCCAGCCCTATAGTGCTGACATAAATGGTGGGTCGGCCCATGGATTCTGATCTCTCAACATAGGGTCTTAGTTGTGTTCATCGTCATCACAAACCGTAATGTAATCAAATGATGAAAAATCCATTTTGCATCCCGCTCGTATCGGGATTCGAACCCGGTACCTCCCGATCCAACCAAAGTTAACAAGTTACACTCTAAGAAATTTCTGTTGAATTTCACTATGATTATTAGAGGTTATCTGTTGCCTGCAATTTTGGTAATAAATTTTCATCGTAGCATGATGTAAAATTAATCACACTGAAAATGCGTGAATTATTCGATATGGTTCACATTTCGAAGATGAGTAACCGCACATTAAATGTGTGAATTATTTATTTTAAATGCTGCACAAATCAATGTATGCTACTACTAAAACTGCTGTAAAATACAATTCTTTAGTGAGTTACCACCAAAGGCGCGTGAATTAAATTAAGAAAAAATTTGAAATGCTGTCTTTTCGAGCAACAATTTAAATAATTAAAATGGGAAACCCAACTACAATATTGTAAATTTGAACTTAAATGCAGTTCACGATTTTTGTTAGTGAAAAGTCGTTGAAATTGTTGTAAATCACAGAATGATAATAGGGAGTTGTTGTTCATAATAAATAATGGAAACACAAATTAATTAAATATTTTAATCCGCATTTACAATTTATTTATTGATTGAAAATATATGTTTATAAAATACAATTTTATTTTTATTTTAAACTACGTTAATCTTTTATTTTTCACCACACTACGTTTCGTAAGAAAAATACTATATAATTTTTTTGACACGTGTTTTGTTTTATCCCATTTCTTTTTTTTTCTTTAATTTTTATAAAATTATTTTTATTATTAATTATTTTATTCACCACCATTTTTTTGGATTCACAAAACGTGGTTTGGCGGCCAACACAAAAAGCGACACGTTGCCACTGTACAGATCGAGAGCAGACTGAAGTAAAAAGAATGATTTAATTTTATTTTGTTTTGATGTCTCTTCATGTGGAAGAGACAGTTGTTCATTGGTTAAATGCGTGTGTTCCCAAATGGTAATGTCAACGTTGAGCGGCGTGAAGACGTTGCATTAGTGGTTGGGTGAATTCAGACGCCAATGTATGTGAGTGATACTTTGTGGCGGAACACGCATGAGTGAGCCGCTACAGGACTCCCCCGCTAGTGATTTTTCCCGCCCCGTGAAACATGATTGGTTTCGGCCTGTCTGTGTGATCGGAGACTGATATTTGATCAGCCGAACTGGAGTGGCGATCGCTCCGTTGAAATGTCTTATATCTTAAGATTCATTAACGGAGTCGATGGGCCGAGACAGAGTGAATGGGCTGAGAATATAGTCGGTCGATTCTTGCGTCAGTAGCTGTGAAGGAGGATGTTCGTCAAGGCCCACACCAAATATCGGTGGGTACCTCTTATATTCCTCCACTGAATTGCTGTGCTGCAGACAGAGCTGTTTTAAGATGTCTGGTGACGCAAGCGAGTGAATGTGCAGTTTGTGTCTCACTAGGCAGGTGGGCAGTGGTGAAAGGAAGCGTTGAAGCACACACCAGATAGGTTCGGAGCAGGGGCTTCGACCAATATCTGGTGTGCACCTCTAGTCTTCCCTCACTGTCCAACATACCAGTTCGACACAAGACTGGTGCACTGACCGAGTTTCCATGTCACGACAAAGCTGTGACAGGCCAGACCAGAAAATGAATTCTGAAGTCTGGAAAAAAAAATATGTTGCTGATGCCGTTGTCGGTCATATTGCCCATGATAACGGCGATGGCGGTAATGTTGTTGGTGCCGCTGCTGCTAGTTCCGTTGTCTGCTATGCTATCCGTGGTGGTGATGAATGGTGTCGGCGATGTCATCATGATGGTCATGTAAATGATGATGATGATGATGACGACGATGTTGTTGCTGACAGCTGTTGCGATGGGGGCGACGACTGTGATGATGGCGACGGCGGTGATGGGGGTGATGACGCGCTTTGACTCCATTTGTGTATGGAATGTGCGTGGAACTCCGGTTGTATTGATGTTGGAGCATGTTGTGATGCTTTTCATTATTATTTTTTTGTTGTTGTTGCTTACGCTGCGGGTGATGATTGCTGGTGTACATGCCTACACACATGTAACGGCGTATGACCACGTGTGTATTGCTAAATGACCCGTTGTAAATGTGTGGCACGGCCCGGTATGGTGTGTTGCGCGTGAAAATGGAAGTAATAAAAAAATATGGATACTCAGCATCACGTTTCTTTGTCTTTAATGAAAACAAATGATGTAAATACTCACCCACTGGCCGGTGCGTAATTCGCACCCGGCCGGCACACAAAAAAAATATAAAAACACAATTGAGGCACATGTTCATCGTTGTTTCCGTAAACACGGACCTTGGTGGTCACCAAAAATAATAATAATTTATTTTATTTAGATTATTTATTAAAATTTATTATTTTAATTTTTTTATTTTATTTTAACATAAAATTATACATATTAATTTATTATTTGGCACCACCATTTTAACACCGCGCGTTGGTGGTCGGCATGTCGCCGTATCGAAATTTTAGAGCAGACTGAAGTAAAAAGAATGATTTAATTTTATTTTGTTTTGATGTCTCTTCATGTGGAAGAGACAGTTGTTCATTGGTTAAATGCGTGTGTTCCCAAATGGTAATGTCAACGTTGAGCGGCGTGAAGACGTTGCATTAGTGGTTGGGTGAACTCAGACGCCAATGTATGTGAGTGATACTTTGTGGCGGAGCACGCATGAGTGAGCCGCTACAGAGTATAAGTAAAACGACATTAAATTTTATTTCATTTCACAAATTATTTATTATCAAAACATAAAATTATGATAAAAAGAATATGCATATAATATTTAAAACAATTGATTGACAATTGATCAAACTGGTGTAAATTAATTAGAAATTTATTTTTTATTGTTAAAATAATAATAATTCAATATTTAGAATATGCTAGTTCTAAACCGTTTTATTTTGTTTTCGGTTGTTTATAAAATTACGTTAAGTAATTGTAAAATTATATATAATAAATTCAATTAACAAATTTAATAAATATTTATTTAATTAAATAGACAATAAAACCAATTAATAATTAACGTTGTTATTGTGTATGTGTAAGTTTGCTTATTAGCGTATTTATTTTATTTAAATGGCTTATGGTTTTCTTGGCTCCTCTTACTGACTCCTGATAGTATTTCAGTAAAAAGCTAACTAAAAATTTCATTAATTGGGAAATTGGTTTGGGTTACATTATGTTCATTATACGTAATATAAACACATTAAGTTTTGTACAGTTTTTGTAAGCGTCATGGATTCATGCATGACGTATTGTTTTTCGACCAATATATATGTAATATTGTTCTCCGCTGTAATAAATAAGCAAAATAATACAGTTTTTGGATTTACAATATTTTTCAATTATTCATTAAAATCTCAATCCAGTTAGGTGTATCATCCCACTTAGTCCTATATTTACATTTATTAGAGTTTATTTAGTTTTATTGTTTTCAGATGAAATATTTGTAAGTTGGCAATATTTATAATTTAGGCCATTTACGGAATTGTGAGTGCCAAACTTAGACAGAGTTCACTTTATTTATAAAAGACTGCTTGAAAGCTAGGAAAATGAGAATATCATTTGAACCGCTAAAGCGATTTAAATAAATTTTCTAAACAGGAGGTTAAAATAAAGTGGTTTTAGCTAGCCTATTATCGATTTTTAAACGCAATTATACAGAATAAAATATACATTAAGAACATGATTATAATTTGTAGTACTTACTTATTATAGCCGCTCACGGCGAGTTAGTTGGAAGTTCGCTTTTAGTGGCATCTAATGTTGTTCCATGCTGAGAAAGAAAATATTTATATAAAAGTATTTCGATATTTTATGGTACCATTTCTTATTTCATTTAAACTTACATCAAATTCTTTTAGCAAAAAATTAATGTTTTCTTTAAAATGTTTGGTTAAATGTTTCAATATTTTTTTAAATTAAAGCCACTTCTTTAAAACATCTCCAATTGAAGGTACATCCTTCGTATTATTAAGGAAAACTCTTTGCGTGGAAAAACATTCTTAGATATAGAGTCAAGCTATATGTATGGTATACCAAAAAATAAATATAAATATTTATTCCGATAATTCCTAGAATTTCAGGCGCATGCCGCATATGTTTATTGCTATTTTCATGGAAAAAATTCTTAAAAATGTTGGCTATTTTTTGTATACCTGAAATCCTATTTTTCCACACGGACGGACACACACACACACACACACACACACACACACACACACACACACACACACACACACACACACACACACATGTAGAAAAACTGCAAGATACTGTAGCAGAATTTTCATTGAAACACATTTGATAGTTGTACAATTACGCAGAAATACTGAGATTAATGTATACTTTTCATTCTTGCACTTCAATTGAATAATAAAAATTTTCTTCGAATTTCTAACTGTGTTTGTATTTTTCCACATTATTGTGATGGTTTATGTTGTGCTCGAGTTTCTAAATATATTTCCATGTTAGCAAACACCCTCACGCACGCACACACAGACACACACACACACCTTATGGGCCTTTCTGCTATCTTCATTTTGAAAAACTTCGAGGGTGGAAAACTCGAGTAGGGGATCAGCTAGGATTTAACTTTTCACGAATTTTTCATTGTTGAGAGTCCAGGAAACGAACCCTTTGACCCGATTCTTGCATTATCAGGGACCAACTTTTTTCGCCTTCAAGACCACCGTGTATGCAAATTGCCTTATTTTATTGTTTCAGTGGGTCGGGCATACTCTAAAATACTTAGAAAATATAACACCGACATTACTTGACCGAACTGAGGGGAAAGGGAGAATAAAACGTCACTAAACGAAAATCAAAATGAAAGATGGTAACATTTTTAAAATCCCAATTCATTTATCTTTAAAATGAACCTAAAGCATAAAATACAAAACCAATGCACGAAATATTCAAATATTTGACATTCTGTGTCTTAAAAATCAACAACGACAACAAAAACCATCATGTTCCATACATTTTTTGTTTAATTAGTGCTACACATTGAAGACATAAAAATCTAAAAATTAATATGACTTTCAAAAATATTCACAGCATTCACAGTCGGGTTACTAATGGCATAGTGAAGCAGCAAGGAAGAGAAACTACTTCAGCAACAGTAAAGTCTACGGAAATAGCGTCAAATTGCTTTATTTCCATTTACTAAGGAAATAATAAACTCAACTGACTTTATTTTCCAAATGGAAATAATGCCAATTGACTTTATTTGCAATTTAAAGTGAATCATAAAGTATTTAAGTTTAAGCCTACATCAAATCTGGTTGTGTTGAACATTTGTAGAACTATCAAGAGAAGTGAGCAATACAAATTATAATTAAGCAATTATTATAGATATTTCCATTCTAATTTAAAAAAAAAAATCTTCTTTTTCCAGAATTTCTTCTCTTCTTTTAGAAGGCGGCAACACGTAATTTGAAACTGAAGTACACAACGATTCACTTTTATTTGGAAATAAAGTCCATTGGCTTTATTTCCCTTTGAAAAAAATAAAAAAAAAATAAAACCAAATGACTTTATACCAAATAGTTAATGGAATAAAGCCAATTGAATTGACTTTCAATTACTTTATTATGAGGCATCCGGGTGCAGTCAGCAGTGCACTATAAATCATTGCAAGTTGTTGTCTTTATTTCCAAATATTGGTTGACTTTGCTTCTATTTAAAAAATAAATAAAGACAAATGATTTAGCAATTGGCTTTATTTCCATTGGTTTTGTTACACGGCAATTTATTATGTTTTCATTTCAAAATCAATCTTAGCAGAAAAATTATCTTTAAAGTGACCTTGTCCAACTCACAATCTTCACATGTGCTCGGGTACATTGCGCTTAACCTCGCATGCAGACATAACTGCTCATCAAACAAAGTATCACTTCCAACTCCGACACAATGTCAACATGTAGCACAATTCACCATTTTTGTTTTTACAAAAGCGAAACAAGAACGCACACAATACGTAAATATAAAATTATTTCCAATAAGCCTTTCTATATACACACAGAAAAAAATTACTATGATATGTATTTTAATTTCCATGTGATTGCAATAATTGTATGTAAGTCGCACAAAAAATCAATCATTTGAAAATAATTTCAAGCAATTCACTATTTTTGTAATTCCACGAACAAACACACAACACGCAATACAAATAATTTCCAATAAGCCTTTTATATAAATATGAAAACTCGAGTAAATCATTAGAACAGTAAAATTTATTTTTAGTAAATATTTACTAAAGAAATTGAATATATCGGGTTGTTTAATTGAGACGCAGGTTAATACACGTAAACTAAAACTACAAATATTTATTTTTGATTCAAGTTGGGTAGTTTATTTTGAAGGTTTATCGATGCCGTTTATATATGAAAAATCATATCACTCAAATATTCACCATGGCTGGATTTACAGACGTCGATCCGATGGTGAAAATTGTTTATCAGATTTTTCAATAGGGACATTTCTATGGCATGCACCTCGGCAATGATGTTGTTGTTTAGGTTTTGGATGGTGGCTGAACTATCAACGTAAACTTTGAGAGACCGAGTAGTTTATTTCGATTTCCAATTTTTTTCATTCTTAATTGTTTTCAAAAAGTTTTTGTTACAAAATGGGTAAGAAAGATAAGCAAGTGCGATGTGTCAACCTATTCAAAACTCCACATTTAAAGACTAAACAGTTTGGTTTAAGAAAGATAACTCTATAAATACAAGATAAGTGGTCTAGTCAGTACCCATCAGTGACCGAAGGATGACACCTTTGCTGGAAATGTTAGTATAGACCGAAGGATGACACCTTTGCTGGAAATATTATCAGTAGTTCCAGCTGATCCTGAATCAGAAGATGAAATACCGTTGATTGATTCTGAAGATGAATTTCATCGAAATGATTCCGAAGCCGTAAATGAATATTTTAGTGAAATTTCTTCACCATCACCAACCAAAGAACCAGACCCAGAAAACGAAGAAACTACCTTTGATACCAGCGTAAGCATTTTGAATACTAGTGCACAACCTGTAAGGAATTTTTTCACGTATACCAACAATGAAGAGAAAGATCATGGATGCAAAGTCTCGAAGAAAGTTCAAACAGTTAAATATGAAACTAACTACAGCATTGCAGGTAAAAAACATTATACAAGTCTGTTTAGTTACCTAAACTTAAAACAAATTATTTCGTTTTCAGAATGTTCAGAATTTTTGTACACCACAAAAAAGAGGTCGAAAAAGAAAGCAAAACAGAAAGTCACGTTGCCTTAGCTGTGAGAAGATCGTAACTACATCTCCAAAGGACATTACGATTAATCAAATACAACAACGGTAAGCCAATGAGCGATTTAACTTGTAGTCGGGATGCTAATTTCAACATTCTAACTTACCTTGCAGGTTTGGATGTTCGCATTATGCGACAGTTAAAACGTCTTGGTAGGGGTAAAAATTCGAACCACTGAGTTATCCACCAGCTAAGAAAGGAAACCAGCTTGATATTGAAATCGTAGCTAAAGTACGTGAGTTTTACTTGGATTATGACAACAGTGTGTTTCTCTCAGTTTTAGAGAGGCGGTTATGCTTAATAACGTTTTGACTGGACTTTTCAGTCATGAAGCTAAACAGCGACTAATGCTTAATTTAGAAGATTTATATGCAGAATTCAAGAGCAAATTCAAATTGTCTAACTGAACGTTTGCTAAATTACGCCCCAGTTCAAATTGTCTAACTGAACGTTTGCTAAATTACGCCCCAAGCAATGCACATGGCCAGGAAAACAGGGCTACAATAACACATGTACTTGCCTAATCCATGAAAATTTCAAGCTATCTATGGAGGCTTTTGGAATCAATTTGTCTGCATCAGATATTCTTGCATCACTATTTTGTCAACCTGCAATAAATATGTGTTGGTTTGGAAACTGTGATTATTGGCCTAATCAGAAGCATACGGACAATTTTTCCGAAAAGTCATAAAGGAAAAGGTCAAGGTATGGGAGTGGCTGATGGAAAATAAACAGCTTATACTTAAGCAAGTAACTACCTAAAACCTCAGCTCATCACTATACATCATGAAACTACAACAGCAGTATTACACAGAAAGCGGAACTATGAAAATAGACTTCGCTCAAAATTATATCTTTCTAGTTCAAGACTTTGTTCAAGGATTTCATTGGACTAACATTCAGTCAACAGTTTATCCATTTGTACTTGAATATTACTCCGAACTCGAACAAAAACTAATGCAACATACTTACGTGGTAATTAGTGACTGTCTTAAACATAACCGTACAACGTTCGATGTGTTCCGTGAGTTTGTAATGAGGAAACTGGCGCAGGCCTATCCTATGATCAAGAAGCTTTACCACATATCTGATGGTTGTGGTGCCCAATACAAAAACTACATGAACTTCATCAACCTACTTTACCATGCGGATGATTTTTTGGTGTTGAAGCGCAATGGCATATCACAGCTACAGCACATGGAAAATCGGAATGCGATGCTGCATCGGCTGTGGTTAAACGATGTACTCATTTAGAGAGCTCAAAAGCTGCATGAGCACTACATGACAACTTTCCCAGAATAACAAAACCTACCTATTTGTAACCTGAGAAGATATCGATCGAAAAGAACCAAGCTTAACGGAATGTTATTCAAATGCAAGAACAATTAAGGGAACTAGGAGTGCACATTGATTGATTCCGATGTCTAAAAGAACGCTTCAGATTAACAAGTTCTCTGCTTCCACTAATTTAAGAATAGAAACCGTTGGATCCGAAGTAGAACCACAAACTCTCAACTGTTGAGGTGGGAGAAGACGAGGGAATGGTAAAAGTGACAGGTTTGTACATAAAATAAAGCTAACCAATTATAATTAATTGCAATGTGCCACTTTTAATTACAGTTTCTTTTGGATCGATCCGTCTTCTGAACACTTAGTCCCTGCTTCTGACATTTTCCACGTATGTTTGCCTCCAGTATTCAAGGGTAGATCTTACAAGTTAAGTTTGAGTGATTGGAATACTTTTCGTAAATTAAAGCTTTATTAAGCTTTAGTTATGTAATATTCAACGCTATACAATAAATTACTTGAATCTCGAAATGTTTGAACTTTTTTCTTGTTTTTTGAAGTTTTGCATTATTATTGACCTTTGTCCTTGTTATTGGACCTTTGACATATTAAATTTTATTTTTATTCTTGATGTTAAATTGCAAATAAACAATACTATAACACCTTACCTACCTTTTTATGCAAAAATACGTGGTTGGCCTTTGACCCCTAAATTAACCTTGTTCTAAGTCGTAATTAAAAAAAGTAAACAATTTCTGTCTGCGGACATTCAATCTGAATAATTTAAGATATCAAAATTTAAATTGAACCTTGTCCGCAATCAATTTTTGATGAAAAGTCGATTTTTTTTTCAAAAATCCCTCCCCACGATATGGGCGAGGTGACAATTCTGAAAAGCTATTAATATTAGTACTTTGTATATATGCAATCAAAAATACATAGTTTGGAGATGACCAAAAAATGTAAGTTTCCATAATTTCTACATTTAATTATAACAGAAATAGTTACTTATTAAGAACCACTTTTCTAAAAACACACTATGGTATATTCTACACTATGGCATATTTCAAAACAGCATTTGATGCATTAGGGCATATGGTATGATATGACATGAAAATGGCATATGGTACACTATGGCATTTTTCAAAATGGCATATTTCAAAACGGCATATTTTAAAACTTGGCCATTTGTTAACCAGTTAAGATGAAATTCGGCAAGTCTGTTGGAAAAGGGATTCTAAAATATATTTTTTATATTAAAATTGTAAACGTATACAAAATAAATGTGATTTTTTGAAATTTTTTTATTAATTTTATTTCTTTTCTGTTGTTTTTTTACGTTTACTAAATTATTATGGCGAATTAGCTAATTACCTTGCTAATTATTGATATTAGTAGAATATTTGTTCCATCTGTTGGCAAATATTTTTATATAACAGAAATAGATTTAATTAAAATTAGGTTTACATACAATTTTATTTCCATTACAAGAATAAATTTAATTTTTTTAAGTGAAGGGAAACTCTGTTAAGCGAAAGAAAATTCTGATAACTGAAGAAAAATTCTAATAGGTGAAGGCAAATTTAAGTAAATATGGCATATACAAATATGGCATATACAGTTACATGGCATGTACAAATATGCCGTATTGAAATATGTCATAGTGGACCATATGCCTAGTGTACCATATATCGTTTTGAAATATACCATTTTGAAACATGCCATAGTGTACCTTACACATATGTCATATTTTCATATTCCATTTTGAAATATTCCGTTTTGAAATTTGCCATGTTGAACTTATCTCAGTTTTTACAAGTAAACGATGACTTTCAGCAGCACTTTTCTTTATAGTAAAAAAATGGAGGTGTGGCCAACACACGACTTTCTTTTACGAACAGAGAATTTTGAGAAATTTTATTTTTTTTTATAACTTTTTTTTTAATTTTTAAATTTTTAAATTTTTTTTTTAATTTTTAATTTTTTATTTTTATTTGTTTTTAATTTTTGGAAACATTTTGTTTTGATTAGTTTTTTGTAAACCTTATACTTTTTAAGATATTTGCAAAATAAATTTTCTGGACCAAGGGAGTGGCCACTTCCGGTTAGCCGATTTGGAGTAAAATTCACTGGGACCTCCCAATTTATCAAAAAAGCTTAAATCTGAAGTTTAAGTTCGATTGGTTAAACCATCTGGGCGGTAGAGAGGACACAGACAGACTGACAGACTGACAGACAGACAGACAGACACCATTTCGAAACCCACTTTTTCGGACTCAGGGGACCTCAAAACAAATAAATCTCTAAAACTCTCAAGGTTCAAAATTTTCATGATAACTATACTTTATTTTACTAGAGTAAAAGAAAGTAAAACTATGTTGTTTATATTTTATTCAAATGTCATATACTACGTTTTGAAGGTTAGGAAGAGACTTTTCAAAAACATGTAACAGGTGGTCCATTTGCAATTTAATTTGGCTCTAAATTCACAAACGAATGAATATTTTGAAAATCGGTTTGTTTTATTAGAAAGAGTACATACATTGCCTTTAAGTATGGAATTTCATTCAAATGACTTCCAAGGCTGGTCTTACAGTACCCCATTCTGTCAACCCAATTTTTCAGAACATTTTCGATTGTATGGGCTAATAACTCATCAATGGCAACTTCGATTTGATCTTTAAAATCTAGGATATTCTCTCAGTTTATCCAATAAAAATCTAGTTTCACGAACTAGCTTTACAAATTGATCCACAAATTACCTTGTAGGCATTTCATTTCTACTGAATTTTCCACGTACATGTCTTACAGTTTGGGTAGAAGACTCACCACTTTGAAAGTAAGTTTTCAATATTTCCAAATTTTGTTTAATCGGAAAGCGACCCATTTCGTAAATATCAAACTTTAAACTAACTTTCTATCCTAACACGAATGACGTAAGTGTTGCCACACTCGAAATAACCGGTAGTTGAAATTGCAAACGCTAGATGGACCATCCTTTATTACCAGATTGACACAATACATAGAAGAACAATTACGCCATCCAATATAAAAACGGAACTTACTTTTACATATATCCAATATATTGGAAACAAATTGGTTTCTAGCCTAAGTAATATATTCGATCTCTTTGATATTTACCTTTGTGGTCGTGCGAACTCTCCTGTAAATAGTAATATCAAAATCGGTTGGAATGGTGACATTTCATGGTGCTTAGGTATCTAAAACGGTTTAAAGGGTTAAATTCTATAGTATATTGGTAACAAAAAAATGTCAAAATTTGTTTATTGTCAAATTTTGTGATTCGCTGGAGTTGTGCAAAGTCATTTGTGGAAACTATTTATAATTATATGTTAATTAATTTCAAATATAAATGTATAGGTACGTACAGCAATTCCATTACAGTATTTTCAATCAAAAGATGAATACATATATCAGCACACTTTACAAAAAATGACATTGGGCGTTTTCGCGAGTTTTCGCCCAAAGCCCATATATCTTAATTTTCAAGAGAAAGCAATAGTTTTTTGTATTATTTTAATATCTAATTCGATTTTAATTCGTATAAAAATTCAATCGCTTGCAAATAATTAAATACAATTTAACCATGGGGGCTACTTGAGTTCGATCACACAGATAATCACAAAGCCACTTATGTATCATTCCACGAAAGCCGCAAACCCTTAAGTTTTAATCTGAGAATTGTATGATCAATTCTATGAAAGGTTTTGGTTAAGTCAACAAATATTGCAGAAGCCTTAAGTCCTCGATCAACGCTATCACTTTTCTGTTCCAGAAATTCTAAAATCGCTTGTTCTGTATTTTTATTGTTATGGAATCCAAATTGTTTCGGAGAAGAAGAAACCAACATTCCTGTTCATCATAAGTCAATCCAAATATTTTAGAGAAGATGGTAATAAAAGAAGCTGGTTGATAGTTATTTACACAAGTTTTATCATTTTTATTAAATATGGGAACAACAACGGTTCCAAAAAAACTCCTGTTTTTTCACTTAAGTTAAAGATACAAGACAACAATATTTGAAATTCCATCTATCCCAGGGGACGATTTATTTTTTAGGGAGTTAATAATATTATAAATTCAGTTTTGCCGGAGAAACAGACAATTCGAGTTCTCTGTAAACACAAAGAAATCATTAAATTCATTAGCAATAGACACTGGATCAGAAATACTAACATGATTATGATTATTTATGATGTTCGCCAATTATATTATTCAAAGTTTGCCAGTTTTTCCGAGCATCATTGCCATTTTTTTCATACTGTTTTGTGTAGAACTGTAAAAGTGCTTTTTAGTCTGCCCTATTTTAAGATTTACCGTATCACACAGTTCGCGGTTGTAGTTAGCTAGCCTATGGTTATTGGGACATTTTTTTGCTAGGTGGCGTATTCTATTCCTTATACGAATGTCTCTTAATAAATTATCAGACATCGACGGCTGAAGCTTGACTGTTTTATTGGCTGAGACGAATCTAGTACAGTTCGCAAGATGATCTATAAATATATTTATGAAATTATCATAAGCTAATGACGCATTATACTCATTATAAACATTGATCCATTCTTAATTTATAAGCAATTCATTTAAAAAAGCATACTCTTTTCGAGATATTTGCCTCTATTTTGTCTTAATTTCTCCTATATGCAAGCTAGTGGTCTGAGTTACCCAAATTATACACCTTGTACAAATTATTTTGAAAATATCTGTGATTAAACCTAAAAAAGATATTGTAAATACACACAGCACATAACATTTACAAATACTAAGTAAAACTTATACCAACACCATAAAAAGGTTTAACTAGAATCGAGATTGAACTGCTTACGGTTCAACATTCTACTAGCATAAATTGCAACACCACCGTACCTATAATCCTCATTATGGAGTAATGGAGTTCTCAATTTCATCATTAAAGAACCAAGTTTCAGATAAACCGATCAATAGCGGTTTAACTAACGTATGCAGACTCAATGTAAGCCAGTGTATATTCTGAATTCCTCCTCATGCTTCTTAAATTATGTTACTCAAAATTAAAATCGCTCATCATGATAACGCATAAAAACAATAAAATAATGATCAACAGATATCATAATAAAACTCTCCAAAGCATATAAGACAGCATTTAAATATAACCATTCGATATGAAAATGCCTATGGTGTAAATTAACCATTACGTGCCTTAATAAAATATCAAATGATAATGAACGGTCACTCAATAAAAAAATTGAAGTTGTAAACAATAACTTTAGCGCTTCTTTTGATAATTGGTTCTTCGTTATTACTGCCGTCGGTTGAAAAATGGAAAATCAAAACACACATATTCGTCATTCTGCTTTTTTATTTAAGCTCACAAAAAGTTATGTATGATAATGAATTCTTAAAGGAAAGAATGACAATGGTCGTGGAATGACCAGGTCAAAGTAATAATCGATGCGGATCGTCATATTACAACACATGGGATTGTAGACAAGTTCAATGTACCACTTACATGCATTGAAAAGCGTATAAAACAATTTAGCTACGTAAACAAACTTGATTTACGATTCCTCATGAACTTGAACAAATTCATTAAAAGCAATGCATTTACATCTGCAGTTTGTTTATGAAACCCAACAAAAATAGTATATTTTTGAAATTTGGTACCGAGCGATGAGAAATGGGTTGTTTACCACAATACCAATTGAAAAAGATCATCGATCAAGAAGGAAGAACCAGCATTAAAATCATTGTTAAAATAATAATAAGAAAGAAATTTACCTATTGGCGCATACGTATCCAGCGCACTGAGGTCTCACAAAACATTTACCACGTAAAATGTGTGGCTCTTACTTGTTTTTTAGTCAGGGCTCACTACGCTGCATGCACCCAAAATGTAGGTATGTTTTGCAAAAGTTTTGATTATACCTCATAGTTCAAATGTCTACCCGATATTTGCGTAATTTCACAAATTGAAACTCCTGTTGGAATTTTAACTAGTTACAATAAGCGATTTTGTACTGCATTAGGCCCAGACAACTCTTTCGCGGATTTTTTAAACGTCCTACTCAAGCGGTATAGCCCAGGCGGGGTGCCCTAACAGTATATTAATTGGACGGAACCATCACAAAGTTGAAGGGTTATAGTTGACTTAAACAGATAAGTAATTAACTTCATCACTGAAAATATCTCACTTCATGTGCATCCATCTTGAGTACCATTCCTCAAATTTCGGAAAGAACGGCCCTTAGATTGATTCCAACTTATCTAAAGACAAGAAAA